>JAGXCT010036773.1:0-37756 GCA_022495035.1 Philopotamus ludificatus
GATGCGGGTTTAGGTGTAAGTTTCGCCTGAAAACAGCGGGTGCTTGAGTGTTAATTAGGGCAATCAAAGGTTTTTTTTCAGTTTAGATGTTTAAATAAAAAAATATGTAATTATTATTATTTTATAATTAATTCATGTAATGCATATAAATATATTTTCGAACTATTTTCTCACGCAATCTCAAGCAATTTCGATCTGATTAAAGAAAAAAGGTCGTGAATATTTATGACAAATCGTTTTTAACTAAATACAGTTAAATTACTCAACCAATTTTAATACGTTTTTGATCTGATTTAGGATATTACAATACAAACTAACATGAAAATATTTAAATATAAGTAAAATAAACCACATCACTACAATAACTAAAAAATTGCAAAAATTCTTTATATATATTAGTATCAGAAATACTCTGGAATATTTGTAATAAATATATTGTATATAATTTAGGAAATTTGACAGACAGTTATTAACACACTAAATATCATATTAATGTACTAAATACATTTAATCTCTATTATTCTATCCGTCATAACGATCCGAAAACAATCACATCATCCGAAGGGGGTCTCTCGGGGAACCCTAATCATTTCAAGTCAAGATATTGATAAATTCTTTATCGATTTGTTTTAAATAATATGCGTTATAATTGATATATTAGATTTTTAAACTAATCAATATGATATGAAACGCGCACTCGGCGGTGTCTTTCCACAGACTTAGTTCTCTGAGTGACACTCGCACTCGGCACATCACGCTGGATGCAAGCGAGAAAAAGCATCGCGCGCATAGGATTATTAATATTTCTTCTTTATACTTTTTTAGATAAATACAAAAAAATTGTGACATGTACGATTTATTAATATATTAAAAGAGTTATCGAAAAAAATCTAAAAAAATGTGGTCGCCTTCGGAACAACCAGGTTATAATATTTTTTTGTATCAAATTTGACTTTGACTTACTTCCAAAGTGACGGAATATAATTCAGTAGTAAGTCAAGAACTGATCGTAAAGGATTTGATCAAAAAATACATATATAGAAAATGTAAGAAAATGGTTGTAAATATTTAACACCTAATTTCTATTATATATTTTATTTTTTGTTTAAAAACCAAGGAGAGAGTTGAATAATATTATTGCAGGATCGAATAGATCAAGTATCTGAGGTATACACATTTGTATTATTCCGAAATGAATCTGAGATTTATACAAAAATGGAAAAACGTGAACGTCATCCGTTTTTAATTGTTTTATTTTTCCAGCTATGATTTAATTCCGGATGTTTTCGGTGGAACATTTGTAGGATTAACTCGGCCCCGTTTCGATTTGCATATCGCGGGTCCGATTCCTCCCCCACCCCTCTACGCGAAACAATTTGTTTTTTCATTTCGACACATACATATTTCGGACAAAAAACTGACAGAATCCGAGGCGTAATCCGCCGACGGCGGGAGCGTCGCACCGGGCGTCGCCGATTTGATTCGGACGCCGGTTTGAAACAATGGCGTCGCCGCTAATTTATTAATGCACCATCTTCGACTAAACACGGGCCTCATCTATTTTTATGGGCGCCGATCCATTTTGGCTCGAGCACTAAATTGTGCGGGGGCCCCATTGTTGTTCGCCGAATGTGTTCTGTGGGGGCCCCCATTGTCACTAATTTCAAAGGTTGACAAATGCGACTCGCGCCCCATATATTTATGTGCCCCTCCCCCCCGCACCACTCCACTCCTGTCGCTAAATACTGCAGATGTTGTGCCCAATAAAACAATATAAATATGTGTTGGTGCCGAATGTGCCGCAATGAAATTTTCCGCGAAAAACAATTTAAATTAAAACCATTGTAAAGAGTTTAATATAATCTCTAATTCCTGGAAATATGTCAGCGTCCATTCGTATCGCATAGGACATATTCCATTATATGGCTGAAATATATATGACACGCGTCTAATGCCATATGTACATATGCAGTGGACATATTGCCGTTTACAAAATCACGAGGCATTTGATTGCGATAATGGATATGAGCTAATTATAATTTATGACCCAGTACGGCCCTGTATGAATCCGTGATAGCTACTATTAGTTATTTTATATGTAAGCCATATATGTGATTATCATCGGAATTGGTGTATCAAAATTTGCGAAACATGCGATGGAATCCGAATTAGATTTGACGATTTGGCGGAATGGCAAAATTAATTTTAATGTATTGATTTTCAAGAAAATTAAACCAATAGCGCAATATTAAGTTTATAATTATTTCAACCTGCTATGTTAGATATTTGATAGTTAAAGCAATACAAAAAAATCAGACTTTAAGGAGATTATTCGCAAATGCATATAAAACCAAATACTAGAAATATTTTATGGCTCTTTTAAAAAAAGGAGTGTGTGTAGAAACTGTTAAATGAACACCATTTTAGAACTTAAAGTTATTTATTACACTGTTATATAATTTTTGTTTTTTCTTCAGCCGTTACTATGCGATTTGATCTGCTGTATTTATTATAACGTTTGTTTTTTTTTAATATTTTCTTATCGGTAAGATACTTAGTTTCATTTTTGATGAATAAATTCTTACTGATGTCATATCGTAATTGTTCCCTGTATATTTATGGCGTTCCTCAACATTCGGAGCAATAAAAACAGCTGTTATGGATAATAAAAATAATGGCCTATCCCAGTGACCCAAGGGCTAACGACCTTGAAATTTTATACACAAGGCTTCTATATAAATATTCAAAATTCAACATTCAAATTCCATATTCAAATCATGATTAATAAAAATTTCAATTCGGCTCGTTTCTAAAAAGTTTAGAGGGATCCCTGCTATAAGATATAAATATTTTTTTTGCAGTAACTATTCAGTAAACGTTGAAGTTTAAATAATTAAATTTTCGACTCAATATCTTGATTGTTAAAAGAGTTATGATTTTTTTATAGAAAACAACGTTTCACCAAATTACGGCAAATGGCATGTTTGACCGCGATTCGCGCCGTAGGAAATGAGTTAATAAATAATTATAATATTCTCTTTTGAAACTTTTATTATGATTAATGGTTTAAATACTGACTAATTAAATTAATGTCATTCTCAATTGCTAAGCATTGCATCAAGGAATCTCAACATATTTAATATTACAGCTAATTTGATATATTTAACTTAGTTCTAGACTTAATTAAATATTACTATAATACGGATAAATGAGCTTTCATAAAATATGAATGTAAACATTATTATGTATTAGTTAACTTTAGATCGAATGTGACGTATTGTTTCGACTTTAAATCCGGAGTATAAACGTTTTTTCCTAATAATTGGTTTCATTTTTTGGTTATTATCAATGAAATTGACTTAGTTTGCAGTATAAAATAATTAATTATTTAAACCCTTTAAACAGTATGGTCACGCCAGGGTGACAACTGCTTTAAATAATAATACGTTCGTTCAACTGATATAAACCAATAAAAATAGTAAATTTTAGTTAAGCTCTATTAAGTAAGTTGAGGGCGTTAATTTTTCTTTCTTTTAAAGGGTTGCCTTAGGTTTCAGTTACTTTATAAAACGTAATAATATTTTTTTTTATTATTAAGAGTATTTAGACTTATGCTCAGTGGCAGCGCAGGACTATTCTAAGTCGCAGCGTAAAATAGCGCATAGCGACTAGATTCCCTCCACCCCCCTACCGCTCCGCATCCATCCAATACACAACGCTAGTAGCGCTAACGAGCAGACAGTGCTCTTACTCTACACCGCGCGACATATCACTAAATATAAATTTCATTTATATTTTTATAAACATAATACATAATCAATGGATACATATATATTAATTTGTAAAAATACAGTTTTCCTCAATTTGCTTGGGGGTGCTGCAGCTCTGCAGTGAATATGAACCGCGCTTTTTTCTGCTCCAGCTATCTAAGATGAAACATAATGGAAGAACAATTTGTCGTCGACGCAAATATATTGTTTTTAAACTATATTCAGATTCATTCGTCGTTCTTCTAATATTTTTTTGCATTCATATTTAGGTAACAATTGGATTGTTTTTTTAAATTAGTATTTTAAATTAAGAATTTTCTTTTTTTTTTGATTAAATAACACAATCTGTGCAACAATCAACTATCACATTTAGTTGCCTTTATCTAATCTAATCACTTGAAGAGAAAAGTAATACAAAAATTACTAAAATACTATATCCAAGGCGAGAGCCTTATTCGACTTTTTAGACACCTCTTCATTTTTGAAATTTCTTTGCTCAGCTGTAAGGCCAATTTGTTAGGATGATCATTCAGTCTTTAAATATGGGTTTGTTCTATCGCAGAGGGGATTTTGAAATATTTTTTTAAACTTTTATTATGGTTTGTAGGTAACATCCATAAATTTCGATAATGCAAGATAACAGCGACTGAGCTAAGTTAATAGTCGGATAGGTGTCCGACGAAAACTATGATTTCAGGAAATTCTTTATAACACTGGCCAGAGGGAGAGGTAAGAGGAAGAGACCCATTACCTCCGTATTTTTATATAAATATTTACGTTGGTATTTTGGCATGTTGGCAATAATTAATTTAATGCCATCGATCCTTCGTTTAATAAATAATATATTAAACAAGTAATATAAATTTCAATCCAACTGAAATAAAAATAATCAGTGTCGTGGAATATGAGAGACTCATTCCCTTGCATCTTTAGAGTCTTTATCGAATCTTTACCAAATCTTTATATGGATGAATGGCGTTTTGGAATCTTTAAGTTAATGAGTAGATAAACATATTGTTGATACAACATTTTTATGAATCGTTACTTATTATAATTATCAAAACCTTGACCACAGATTTCGATTATTTCAGCGCCCTCCGTTTCTTTTTTCCAAGCGTAGCTGCAACGGGATATTCGATGCCAATTTTGGGTCGTCTGATTTAGGCCCCTCATCTGTATGCGGGCCCGGGGGCGTTCGAATGCGATTTTCATGACAATGGACACATTGTGCCAAATCGGCCGTTGATTCTACAACCAATATTTGCTCCTTGCAATTTCCACGCTGATGATAAATTGTCATTTCCACGCGCGGGAAAACCGGCGTAGTCCCCATTTCCCGACCCCCACTCTGCGCTTCCACCCATCGACGACCTCAGGGGGATTTATCGGTGCGGCGTTTTTTTTCGCGTGGAAATAAAATTAAAAAGCACAACGGCGAGAAAAAATTGCCACCGATGGCGCAATGATGATTTGCAACGTGTGATGGATTCAATTGGTGTGTAAAAAAGAAACGAAATGGCCAACGAATATCCGGATTGTAGAGAGTTTCACGTTTTTTTATGTGGCGGAATTAAAACGATACTCGTCATGTTGAATGATGTTCAATCGGTGGTGTTATATATATATTATTGTTTTAATTTTTATATTTTGATAGATACGATAATAAACCTGTATCATGTAAAGAGTTTAACCTAATAATGCCGATGGGGTGGGTCTAGATGAGGTCGTGGACAAGATTTAACTCTTATAAAAAATTGAGCCGCCCCAGGAAGAACTTAACTGGGTACAAATATTATTTTTTTAAGGACAATAAGCAACTAAAAAATACTTATAAATACTATATTATTTATTAATGTTCCGATGGAGAAAGAGATACATTGGTATAGCCATTGTGATCCTGATGGTAGTGTATAAATAAAGGTTATTTATAATACATAACAATTTTAGAACCGATTTTTACAACCTCAGTGAAAATTTAAAACGTTTTTCCGGAAAAATCTCTTTTAACCAACTTTCAGTATTTAACAATAAAAACAACAAATAATTACATTTCTTATCATACACGATTGTGTTATTAATATGTGAAAAAATGTTCTTATAAAAGAAAGGTTTAGACTTGTCTCTGACGCATCATGACGTTGGTAGCCATGATTAATTTATTAATCTAGTCGAGCCGATGGGATATAGAGTATCGTAACTATTTTAATTTAAATCCTACATGTCACAAACTTTTTGTGTTTGTGTAAAAAATCTTAAGAATAAATAATATAAATAATTATTATTGAAGAATTCATTAATATCTTGACTTGATATGCTTGGGGTATTTTTGGTCTAATTTTATTGGATTAAATTATGGTGGGATCAAAATGTGTAGTGCAAAAAAATTAGTACATATTATGAGTGTTTTCCTTTTTCATGGAATGACTCGGAGCCTACTCTCGCTGCGGTCATCTCATCTCATAGCCAAATGGCGCTAATAAAAAAGCAATTCCTCACCGATACTCCTCGAGCTCACCCATCCAATACTTTATGTCCAATTAAACATACGGCCACATAAATCGGAGTAATCAGCCGATGTGATCCAGTGGTCGGCCGAACCTATCGAAGCCGCCACGTGCCGCCCTACTTTAAAACGTACCAGATTTGCATAGATCCAGTGGCACAGATGCGATATCAGCCTCCGCGTACATAGATCACGTCGGCTCGGCTGCGTGGCTTGATTAGCTAGCTAGGAGTGGCCGCTGTGGCCTAATGGCCAGCTGATTTAAGGACGTCCGAGAGCCAGCTCGTTGTTTATTATCAACGACTGCATATCCCCTCTATTGCCCGGCAGTGTCCCGTCTTATTATCTCCGGCCTGATTTACGGCCAGCACGGCGCAGATAGGGATCTGTCCGCAGTGCTGTGTGCCCGAATATCGGCCGGCGTGGCTAGGCTAAGCGCAGCGATTGTTATTATGCTGCCATATCAACCTTCAAACGCCTGAAGTGTATCAGTTTCATGTGCCTCTGGTTTATTAGACAAAAACACCTCTATTTTCTATGAAATAGTATTTATTTTAAGGCCAAATTCTTACCATGCAGAGAGAATGATCAGAATAAATGATAGTCCAAAAGAAGCAAGATTAGGTAATGAGGACAGGGTGTCTGAAGCGACTGTCGTCTTTAAAGCTAAGATCGTCTTGTAGAAATTAATAAAATCATCGAATATTATTTAGTTAAAATTACGGTCATGAATGTCATTCGCGCCGTGTTGCAAAGATGAACGTCGTAGTAAGGTCACAAAAAATATTTGTGGTTACCATGAGATGTAAAGTTAGGCTGGCGCGGTAAGATAGTATAGAAGGTATGATTTGACTCGGACCTTAACAAACGTTTGAAGAAATGCATTTTTGACTTTGTGTATGGCACATTATTTAAATATTATTACTGAGACGTTTGGAGGTTATCGGTCGTAGACGATGGTGATCGAAAAGTCTCCTGGTGGTCTCCTTTCATTAGTCTCAAGTAGTGACACTTTTCCCACCGACCTCCCACGTTGCAGTCCACAAGATCAACTCCGGTAGGGTCGACTTGCTTCATCAACATGAACGCCACGGGGCGTTTTCTACACTTTGCAATATTTTTTGCAAATTTTAACCAACTTAACAAGAATTAAATGATTCTACATTTAACTCGATATGCAACCAAATGTGTACCCCCAGTCGGATCCCATCGCTGTTGGATACCAGCGCGTGGGATCACTCAAGTAGTGACAGTCACAATGGGGGTCCGGTGTCTGACAATTATCAGGATCTCCTTTTTTCGACGTCATCTGTTATTTGCTGGTGTCGTATGTCAGTATCTTTTAATGACGTGAGGAAATTTTGTCGTCATGGTAGCTTCCGTATGTAGCTCTGCTTCATCATATCATAGAGCTAAATATGCAGAAAAGTGTTGACGGTTCACTCCTAGCGGTCGAGACGTTAGAAGTAAAGAGAGAGGGAAGCGACGTTACGTATTCCCGAGACGGAACAGTAGGTTTCTTTGATCCCAGGTTTTCAAGATACGATTCTGGAATCCATGTGACCAACAAAGAGATATAATCAACCTAGGCTAGGTTTACACGGTTCCCTAGCCCTCTAGGATAGTCCTTTAGTCGTTTTACGTTTCAACTCTTTATAAACATAACCCATCCTGTACGTCTAAGGCCGTAATGGCAATGAGGAAACTTGTTCGGATGGAAACAATACCTAAGTTGTCTTAGATTTTCGCTAATGCGTGGAACGTTGGTATACAGGCCTAAAGAGGCATCAGTTCAACCTGTACCTGAAACAAGTGGCCAATTATTGTTGTTCTGTATGTGTTCCAAATAGTAAAAGCTTCTTCAATAACCAATTGACAAGGACCAATCCATGAACTCCTGAGAGTCAAAGAGTACAGCTTTGAGGCCGTCTAGGAAATCGTATATACCGGCTCACTTATTGCAAATAACAATGAAAACAATTTGGAAGTATGAAGAACCATGCTGGCAAACTGGTGCTACTTTGAACTTCAACAGCATCTACGGTCTAGACTCCTCTCAAGGTAGACTAAAGTCAACATGGTCCTCATCAGGCCCATCCCAACAGACGGATCTGAATGTTGGGCTTTGGTAAAACAAGATAGGCAACAACTGGATGTCCTGATGAGATGGATTCTGAGACGAATATTTGAAGCCGTATTCGACGACAAGGAATGGCGTAACCAAAGCAAGAAAAAGCTCTATCGACTTTGCAAGGATTTACCGGCCACAGCTGTTGTCAGAGTCTTCAGACTCCACTGGACCGGTCACGGATGTAGGACAGTCAACCGACGAAAAGGCTAACGGTTACCAAGCCTTCCTATCCCCAAAGGAAAGGAAAACCAAGATTGAGGTAGTTGGACTTTGCACAGAGAGACAATGCATCATTGAAACTTACCGGAAGATGGATCTACATGGCGACAGACCGGATGAAATGGAGAAGGGTGTAGGATCAGGCTTCATAATAGGGCTGTGCAATGATGATTATTTATTTAAGTATTAATGTCGGTGTTGCCATATAGAGTACGAGAATAGTGTTATATGGCGATTTTTCTATGATGTCGAAATACGATCATGCGACTCTCATATGTCAGATTTTTGTGTTCATTGTCATTCATAAAAAATCAATTTCATTAAATCAGAGGTCTTTTATCAATTAAACTCAAAATCCCTAAAAAATATTGACCCAAAAGGTTTTTAATCAAGAAAATCGATTCAGTTTTTTTTTTATTTCATTTAAAAATATAATAATGTCTCTTTTTAATTCGAATATTAGATCAAACTCTATAGATTCGTCTTATTCATTTTCTCAATGAATATCTCTTTTAATAAATTTGTAAAAAAAATACTCAGAGAATTGGATAGAGTGAAAAGGATTAAAAGCATACGATGGATAATTCATTCAGAATTTTGTGATTGTCATCGTCATATAATACAAAATCTCTACTCATATTTATAATCCATGCAACCTTTTTAATTTAGCATTAAACTGTTTATAGTCATTTAAAATATGAATGAAATTTTGAGTTCCATATTTTTCAATATTCTAGTATCCAGCACCATTTCGAATGCATTTCTATAAAAACTCTGCTTAATTAATGCTTTATTCTGAACTCTGAGCCATTATGAAATACTTGATTAGTAATTGAAGCGATTATCTACTAAATAAATAAAATATAAAATATAATTATGAATATATTCTAGATATCAAAATGTTTCTAATGCGCTATTATTGCATTGCAAAGATTTAATTTAAATATGCAGATTTATTAGCACATTGCGATTTTTTTAGATTAGCATATTTTTTAACATAAATTAATTAGTTTGACTTAATTATAAAATGAGTTAGTAGATAATGTTTTTGTGGGATTATTTGAAAAGTCACCCAAAAACCATTGATAATTATTTTTTTAATTAAACTCTGTTCAAATGTTATGTTGGGATGAGTTGAAAATGTTTTCATATTAATTATATATATATTTTTTTTTAATAACGACGAAACGAGACAAAATTTAGACAGCGCGATGCCTGAAATTCTATACGGGCACGGTTTTATTAATTTTTTCGTCGGCAACAGGGTGAGTGCAGATTAAAACCCTCAGGCAGATTAGGCAGCTGGGGAAATGAAAATAAATGGAAATTAGAACATTTATTCATGAGGTTTTCATTTTTACCGCATTTTTTCTTCCTCTTTCTTGAAATTTACCGGTAATGCCATTAGCTGTTCGAGAGAAAAATTATTCGAACGGACGGGGAATATTAGCGGGGTGGAAAATTAATTAAATATTTATCAATCCGACGCTTATTTTTAGACGAGCGGCTTCGATTAACTATATACGGATGCTGATTTTGTTTTTACTGTTTTTCCTCTTGGGCATTATTTTTTTATTTCCTCCGTCATACAAAGATAAACATGTGATTGTACGCCGGGATAGATTTATTTTTAACGCGTTGATTTTTTTTCCGCTCCGTCAGAGAGCTCGGCCAGCCAAAAGGCAAAACGTGTTGCAAAAAATGGGGATTTTCCGCTTCTTTTTCGGCATAATTTTTTGCGGTATTACAGAAATGTTGAAATCTTGCCACGGCAAACAAGCAATCTCTTTCTCTCTCAGGACTAGCAAAGTGAAATCCCACAGATCAAATGTAAACATCCGGAAGATGCATCGAATATCTTGTCACTTTGTTCCATTGTGCATCTCTGGCTTGGCGACGTTGCTTGTTTACTGGAGATGGGAGAAACTCAGTGATTCCCTAAACAATCGCTACATTGTCTGGGGATTGTTGAATGTAATCAAATGGTTGGTTGCATTGAAAGACTAATTCCATGATATTTATTTGATGATAAACGTACAGTAACAATACATTTTTCAAGAAAATCTCTACAATAGCTTAGTATTGCAGCTTAGTATTTTTTCTAATAATATTAATAATTCTACACTTGTAAACAAAAAATAGATTTGTTTTGTGCAGTAGATACTTAGGTACAATTTGATAACATAATTTTATCAATATTTTCTAAAAAATAACAGAATGAGAAAAATACTTCACACTAAATTTTTGTTATTGATCTTATTAGTGATTTTAAATCAGCAGGCTTTTCTCTGTTAAATTTTCTATAAGGTTTGAATCAGGACTAAAGCCTGGCCATGACAAGCTTAAAATATCAAGTTTTTTTCATTAAATCTTTGACCTGTGAAAATTAAAAAGAGACATGTTAGAAATGTTTTCCTACATTAAAGTAAATGGCAGAATCATCCTGAAAGATTCAGTCGTTTAAATAAGATAGATATTGTTCTATGGATAGAAAAATGTTCTCATTAAATATTATTTTATAAACTTCTACATTGATAGTTCCTTTGATAAACACTTAATCTTCTACTAAATAATAAAAAATCATCTAAAAACCATTTTTCCTGCTGAATGCTCTACGTTTGATGCATTTTTCGTCAAACTTTTTCCTGTTTTCGTCTTTACAAAGTAATTACTACCTGAGCCAAACAAGTTAAATTTAGTATCATCTGAGAAGATAATTTTCCTGCAGTCCTCTTTAATGCAGGTCCCGTTAATTTTCCCCATTGGGGTATTTTGTAGTGCATTTGTTTTAGAAGAAGTGTTTTTTTATGCTGATGAACTTGCCATAAAACGTTTCGATACTAACTTCCGATAAACTTTGTTCTTATATCCACTGCATTTTTAAATCAGTTGATTGAGCAAAACCCGGAGCAAAGCTTATTGCCTTCTATATACGTAGTTTTTTAGAATTTCTTTATAAATCAAGTCACTACAGATTGATTTAACCCCACCAGTGCTGTATTTTTGCGGGAATTTTTATTTCCCCTGTTTAAGGTTGCAATTTTCATTTTGTCAAGTGGGTTAATTTCTTCATTTTAGAACGTTATTTTTTATTTATTACTATATCTAACACTACATCACAATATACACAACTACTTTTGGTAAAGAAGTTAAATAAAACGGTAATTTATATGAAAAAAACCCCTTTCTCTAATCACGAAAATTACTTAAAAAATAAGAATTTAATCTTTTTATTTTTCTAAATGTAGGAGTGGGGTTGAAAAACTCACAATTTTCCTCTGGCCAGTATCGTTAAAATCCTAAAATTTATAGAAAATTATCGTATCTAAAATAAAACATTTTTCATATTAAAAAAATATAAATGGCAGTGAGCATAAAAAAATTACAAGATTATCCTGTGTATTGTTTTGGGTTAAAGGATCTATCCTCGTGTCTTTATATTTTTTTTTATGATTTTATAAGAGATAATAAAATATATAGATGTCTGATATGCGACAAGAGATTATAAAAAATACTGTCCAGCTGTAGTTTTGATAAAAGACAATAGATTTTCTATACTGATAATACGTTTTAGTCAGATTAGACGCATTTCTCGTTCACAATCACAATAATACGATCGTCAAATAATATATAGTCATTTCTTAGCAAGCTATACGTGAAAATGGATGCGTTTTATCTAGATTCTGTAAATTTTAAGTAAAGCAAAATATATGTTTTATAGATATCTCTATGGACTAATTTAGTATATCTAAATATAAAACAATTTATTTTGCATTATTTTTTAGAGTCGTGTTCCATCTTCGATAACATGCTACAAAAAATCGACACAATTAAAACACATTAATAAGAATTAGCGGGAGATGCTCGTCGTGTATTTATTTTTAACGTTAGCGAGCCGTTGTTTAATCCACAAAGCAGAACTCGCCAAGAATCAAGTTAATGAAAGTATCATCATCAGCTTTGATAACTTGTCAATTAGCAACTCCAACATTCGCCGCTTTTTGTGTCGAGTTTAATTTTCAAAAAGACATTAATTAAAAGTCGCGGTTGAAAAGGCACGAAGAATGTAAAAGTAACGAAAACGTAGACGGTGAATAAAATTCGCGTAAATAAATGCGAAGAATGGCAGATAAATAAAAGCGAGATGGTGTGGGTTGCCCTAAATACATCTGGAGCCGTTCTCTATGGAGGACGAGACGCGTATGAAAATTTAAACCCGTTAACGACGCACATTTTCTTTAAAAAAACATATTATAAACCGATGTATTTGGATAATTTCAAAAAACATCGTCTATTCGTTTTTTTATCTTCGAGAAAATAAGTATATTTAGCATAAATATAACTAGCGAATTTCGTTTTATTTAACCTTAATGTGGATAAACATTTTGAAATTATTATTTCTTTTAATATATTGACAAACCGATTAAAAACTTAAAAAAATACATGTTTATGAAAGCAAAAGGGTAGGTCATTTAAATAGGCTTCGTGGGTCAGTGTCTGATTCGCGGGTCATAGTTTCGCCATCACTGCACTATTTGATTACTGTCCTTTAAACTGCGCCCTGGACCGTTGAGAAAAGATGCATTATTTAGTTATTTTTTTTATTCGGTTCCTATCCACCGCTCAAAAATAGGTTTGACTGTACACATATATTGATAAAATATTTTTAGGACAATGTTGTATGAAAGATTATGATAAAAACTTTGATTGCAGATATTATTTCATCTTTTATAAGACCTAATTTATTTTTTTAGAATAAAATCGAATAAATCAAACGTTTACATCATCGGATGCCCCCTTAAATTGTAGTGTGTTGAATATCCCTGTATTCAATTATTGATCGTACCACGTTACGATTCATCAATTTTCGTAAACATGGTTAGTGATATATTCGTAAACATTATTATTCAATAGAAAATATTTATAAAAAGTACTCGGCGAGTATTACAATTAAATTACGCTAGATTAGCGTCGGTCATTTATCATTTTTTATAATTATTTCGTATACATTTTTTATTACGAACGCACATCCCTGTTCCATAAACATAATCCCGCTTTGTGCTCCCCCGGTTGCTGAAGGTACAATTACAATTAATTAACCCAATTTGGCACCGGGATTATTGTCCCATACAGACCGTCCAACAAATGGGTTATTATTGTAATGTCAGTTAATATTAAACACACCGCTAATATTTAATTACACCTGAGTGATTAATCAAGGGCGTCGACGGCCGCTGCAAATTAAAGCGACGCCGCTGAAGCCGGTGGCCGATTTATAGAGATGCGCTGATGCTGAAGCATCAGACCCCTGATAGTTGGGGGGCCCTTAACTTCACTAATTATTTTTAAAAAATCGCGATCAATGGGAAATTGAAAAAAAATATTTTAAAATTTGATCACTGAAAAATCTTTGTTTATTGCGTAAAATTTTCTAATAACTGTTTAGTAATACATTACAGCCATATTTTACAGCACTCATTCGCTCGTAATCTTCGTCGTTCTCTACTAATAACTCCATGCATTGCTTGTGAAGTAAAAGAGCCTTTTGAATGTTTTTTACACTCAACTTTCGCACTGGAACAGGTTCGAATACATTATTTTCTAGAAACGTATAGCTGTCCATTTCCTGCAGCTCTTCATTAGTCAAGGATTAGCTATGTGATTTTAACAAAGTCTGAATATCATCTACATCAACACCTTCAATAGCTCCGGGTATGGCTATTAGACTGATTTCTTTAATGCTATTTTAAATATCATTTTCATATTTTCACTCAACAAACATCCTTCATACACGACTGGTGACTTAATTTTACGCTTCGTAGATATTTCTGATAGCTTTCATAATAATATATTGTTTACACCTATCCTTGGCGCTCGTTTTATTTAAATAATAGACTTTGAAGGCTGCTATTGTGCCTTGATCCATAGGTTGTAAGATGGAAGTAGTATTTGGAGGTAAAATAGCACTTCAACGGGAAAATCAGTGTACAGTATCTCAAGTTTCAGAGGATATCCCGGCGCATTGTCCAACACCAGAAGAGCTCGAGGTTCAATTTCAATATCCTCGCAATATTTTTTTACTTCTGGATGGAAACAAGTTTTAAACTAGAAGATAAATATTTTTTGTGTCATCCATGCTTCGCGATTATTTAGCTAAAAACTGGTAAATTATTTTAGAATAGCCTCTCATAGCACGAGAAGTTTCTGATTGATTTTAATTTTAATTCTCCGGATAAATTTCCTTTGAGAAGAAGAGTTGGACGATCTTGGATGGTTCAAATTCAGGAACAGTCTTAATCGTAACATATATGTACTTGTGAGTAAATGATAAATAAAAATGCACGCATGTGTCACTTATTATAACAATTCCTAGCACGTGTTAAGCACAGATAAGTGCCCAGATTTTTTTTTATCAACCCCGTTTTATCGTTTTTTTTAAAAATAAATACTCTTCGTTACGAATAAAATTGAGACACGTGTCATTTCAAATTTAATCATCCAGTCTGTATCGAGTGGTGATAAAAATTAGAAATAGAAGGAATACAAATAAAAAGTTGAATTTTATTTTACCATTTACCTTATATAACTATTTTAATTTAACCGACAATATCAGCTTACGAATGACCGATAAAATATTTTCACTATACGCCTTCACCTATTTTTCTCGGAAGAAATTTTCATTTCTTGGTAAGGCATCTATCAAAATGGATACTAGCTGTTTGACAGATATTCGTTATGTATTTATTATGTTCTGAAATGTATTTTATTTCAAAAATTTCATCAATTCATCATTGGCTGCGTCTCTGGAATGCGCATCCCTAATTAACGAATTTGCGAAAATCTAAGTTAGAAGGGTAAGAATCTAGTAGATTGTTGTAGTTATATTATTATTTTTATTATTGTTACTATTTTTTTTAATATAAACTATTAATCCACTTTTCCCCATTTTTTAGGACCATGGACATGGCTTTCATGGGAATATATAGGACAGTGGTTTTCCGTTGCCTTCTGCACCGCAGAACATTTTTTTATACTGAAAAACGCCGCTTTCCAGCTTATTTTTTTGACGATTCATTTTTTGTGAAACGAAGGTCGCCAGCCTCCACCCAAAATCACAAAAAAATCACAATCTATTTTATTATATTGCCGAGAAAACTAATTTTCTATTACGGTATCGTGATAGAAAATGGAGCAAACAAATGGCGCGCCGGCTTCCTTGTTCCGTCGCAGATCTCGCTTCTATGTTTAGCGACGAAACAATTATACATGTAAATAAATCAGCGGTCCCTCCGGCAGTTCGTTCATCACCCCGTTAATTAGAACTAAGAGATGGGCCTATCATAACACGTTGGGCCGGGGACTCGACACCGCCACTCTGTCCGTCGCCGAGGCCCATTTGTCTTCCGGGCCGGCCGCGCAGATGTCGGCGGCGCAGCTGGACCTTCGCGGCCGGGAGGAACAAAGCGACCAAAACATATTGTTAACAATCGTAACGCAGTCGTCATTTAGAACGAGTGCTTCGATTGGAGTTGATTAGGAACGTAAATCGTCGGCATTGGAGTGCAGCGACGCGTTGCGACTCCTCCGTTGTGGAGTAGCACGACCCGCCGACGCCGGACAATGCCTCGGCCCTTCAAAGCCGCCGCCGATTCGAGTCGTCGACGTCGTCAAATCGGTACAATTTGTTCTCCGAATCGTAGAGCGGAGTCGCGGAGGACAGGGAGGGCGGGAGCGGCCCTCACGCCCCCACCCGCCCCGGAAGGGTAAATAGCCCCCGGCTGTGTTGGGGTGATAACCCGGCCGGCCGGCTATCTGACTGCCGCTCGCTTAATGTTTTAACGAATTAAAAATTGACAATCATAAATATTGCACCGTGTTGTGCCAATTCATTTATATTCCATTCGATTTTGCACGGATCAAACGGGAGCTCTCCCTGTTTATTCGAGAAACGACTGCTTTTATTGAGGAGATGGAATATATCGCGATTGCAGTCAAACCTGTTTTTATGCGGTGGGATAGGGACTGAATAGAAAGATAATGAATTTTCGCTTTGAAATGAATCTCTTCTTAATGGTCCAGGGGTACGTAATCACACTGAAGAACGGTAATTAAAGAATGTGATGATACAGTGATGGCGAACCTATAAACCGAGCCTTTTCAAATAACCTTAGCGTTTATTTTTTCTCAAGTTTTTAATCGATTTGTCAATTTAGAAGAAATAAAGTTTTTTTGAATAACAAAATACAATATTTTTTATATGAATTTTCAATATATTTATTTATTTATTTATTTGACTAAACTATGTCCCGTCGGAGCTTGAAGGTAATTACAATCGAATTATGATTTTCAGGTTAACCGCTACTGAGCGCAGATAGCACTTGGACGAGGGGTGGAGGCCGACGACCTTCGTTTCACAAAAAAAATGTCAAAAAATTATGCTGGAAAGGTTCAGAAGGCAACGGGAAACCACTGCCCTATATACTCCCAAAAAAAACAATGTCCATGATCCTCCTGATTAGAGGAATCATGCACGTGGTCGCGTTATTTAAAAAAAAAAAAAATTAATCGCTCCACGACTTTGAAAAAAATTGACTACGATAGATAGATGGCATAACAGAAAGTTTCCAAAGCGCCGTTCGCCCATATACAATTTTTTGATAAATATTCTAAAGATGGAATGAAAGTGGAATGCGTCTTTCACACTAATATTTCCCCCAGTGTCAAACCACGACCCTGATTAATTTTAATAATATTTTAGTTGGATTGAAGGGCCAGTGTTTTCCTGAGTTCATAATTTTTGTCCTATCGGACCTATCCGACTGCTAACTTAGCTCAGTCGCGGTTAACTTGCATCATTGAAATAGTATGCATGTTACAGACGAGCCATAACACTATTTAAATGATTTAATGTTCTTATATAACCTCACTTGGCATTTCAATGTTAAAATTTTATGATAAATCTTGACATCTTCACTAAAGGTTTGGAAATGAAATTCCCATACCCTCCTCCCCCTTTCCGTGACGCTACGGACTTGACAAACGAGTTAGTATTAGAAATCAATAAACAAAAATTTGACCTATTTCTCAATAAGGTTCGCTATCACTATCGCGTAAGCAAATCTTAAAATTTCTTACTTTTTTCATTTTTTTTCGCGTGTCATATACCGCATAAGAAAAAATTGCCCAAAAAACCCGTATATATTAATATAAGGATGAGACAATTAAAAAATTGTCTCCGTATTTCTGTTTATTCGAGACATCACTTATTCGAGGTTCCACGACGACTTTCCTTTGAAGTGAAAAGTTACCTGTTGTAGTTCAAATGCCGCTCCATTGGAGTTTCACCCGTCCGCTCTCCCGAACGCGACTCTAAGGACGGAGATTCACCGCAGAGGAAGAAGAGCTTTCGCGTCTCGTAACTCGACATTGTATATGTACTTATATTGAGAAAATACGGAAGCTCGTTGATCGTTTCTTACAAAGTGTAAGAAAAAAATATGTCTTTTGAAACGCATCGGGCGCATGAGAGCGGATATTTTTTGCCTCCCCCTCATATATATACATATTAATGCAGAGGGCGATGCACTAGCCGTAGATAAAACTTAATCAGTATGTATGTAAAATTTGTGAAAAAAATAGAATAGAGAATTTTTTCATAGTTGAGCTATTTAATATATTTTTATTTAAAAAAAATAGTAAATTTACTAGTTAGTCAATATTGACATCTAATATATATCGACGGGTTATTCATCTATCATTCTTCGAGTGCTCGTCATATTTAGAGTTACCTACGCTATTAACAATTTCGCGGACATAAAATATATGTAAAAACACTGTGCCACTAATAATTTCTTTAAAAAAAATCTAAGATGCCAGAACTGTCTGGCGAAAAATACGTTAATTGACGTCGCGTCCCATTCGACATTATAAAAATGACCGCAATTGACGTAGTGCTCGCAAATATGTTCGTCCCAAAAAAATGGTTTTAAAGTATTATTAAAAACGTTTACCATACGAGATTTCAGATATGTTTTGCGTTGGATAGAATGTATGTGTCAAAATGTTTGGCGAAACGGGACGTTTTCCGGCCCGTCGGAACGATTCGGCCGCGGGAATAAAATATTTAGGAGGAGAGGTCCCGCCGATCGATTAAATGTTCTAATACGTTTAACTAAATTGTTTAAAGTGCTCCGGCTCATTAGGCATGCAGTCTCGGCGAGCGTCCCTCTCTGTCTCGGCCCTCCCCCTCCGCAAACACGCCCACCCCATTAAAAGTACATCGCGCGGGGCCCCGCCCCTCGCGCCGCGGCTCCCAATCGGCGGCCGCGGCGGCGCCCCCCTCCCGCCCGCTCGCTCTTACGTCCCCCGGGCGGAGAGAAGGAGTCCTTCTTGATTTCGTAAACGCCATATTTTCGGCGGGGGAGGGGAGCCGAATCCGTAGTCATCCTTTATTTATCCACAGATTTCGGAGGCGCTCAGTACTAACCGCACCGCGGACGCGGCGGCATGGTGCGCTTCGCTCTCGCTTTCGACTCGCGAGCTCGGCCGCTGGGCGCCGACCACAGTTAATAGCCAGCGGCGGCAAATGATGACCATGGTAATGATGCAAAGACTCGCGGACCCGAGGCCGCAGCAATCGCCGAGGAGCTCCCCGCCCCTCGACAATGACCGGATCGAGAACAACAACGCGTCCGACGACTCCGTCAAGTACCAGGGCTTCGGGAGACTGTCGCCCGGGATCCAGGGCGACGTCTGCGTCATGGGCCAGCGGCGGCTCTCCGAGCACTACGCGCAGAGGACGAAGAAGTCTCGGGACGCGGAGCCGAAGACGGACCGGTCGGACGAGGACGACGGCCGCAGCGAGCTGAGCGAAGAGCTGAACGTGGACGAAGTGACGGACGACGTGCTGTCCCCCGTGGACTTGACTCGAAGACAGTTGAAAAAGTTTCCGTTCGCCCCGCAGGCTAACGCGTTCTTGCAGACGAAGTCGGACATGATGAGTGTTTTCACGGCGGAGCACTACGGCCTGAGCCAGTTCAAGGCGGTCAACTTCGACGGCGATCGGAGTGCGTGCGAAGCGGACAGGCAGACCAACGAAGCGGAGAGCGTCTGCAGCGACGCGAGCCGCCACAGCCCCAGGCTCCGAGACAGTCCCAAGCCGGACAGTCCCGGCCTCAACCAGCACAGGCGGCTGGCGTTCTCCGTCGAAAACATTTTGGACCCCAACAAGTTCACGGGGCGCGCCGGCGAGCAGATCCCGGAAGCGAGGCATCCGAATCCGGAAGCGGATTCCAGATCCGCCGGGCTGCGGTTCGTCGCCGGAGCGTTGCCGCACGCCTACTGGAGGCCGCACTTCGACGTCATGGACAGGGACGGCAGCGAGTCAGGTAATTCCCGAAAATAAATAAAATCGTCTCTCACTCCGGAACGAATCCGGGGGGGGAGATAATAAAATAATCCTTCGAGTTTCCTTAAGAGTGTCCGATTTTCCGGCTTTCCGCACAAAGGGTCGGTAAATAGCCGAGTCCGGAAAATAAAATGCGAGATAAGGCGGCGGCCCTCCGGCTCCCGGCTCCTCTCTCAATCATAAAACTAATGCCCGAGAAAATTGATTTGATCTCTATCTTTGCCATTTCAATGATTTCTTTACGAGTCAAAGGCTTTGTCGAAGCGCTTTAAGGGTCTTATTACGGACGACGTTTTGACATTTAATTATTTATTTTTAAAATATTTTTTCACTCAATATAATATACTATAATATTTAACAATAAATAACAACCGTTTGACATAACATTGCTATTTAATAAACAATTTTAAATACTCTTTTTTCAATTTTAAATAGATTTTTATAAAATTGTGAATATTTTACGTGGATGCACTTATTTAGTAATAATATAATCTTGTAATATATAGTCATTTAAAATAAAGCGTAATTATCTTGATAGAATTCTAATTAAAATACATCTTGGCTAATAACTTTAATTTTATGAAAAATAATGATTTGATGTATTTTAAAATGATGAAATATTGTAAATAAAGTTAATATACTTTTAACTACATTTATTTAAAATATCTTGAGAGTATAAATGTTATTAATAATTGGTAATGAATCATAGAAAGTTTTTCATAAGTTATGACAGTGACATGATAGGGTTATAATAAACTTATCTAATTTTATAGAATGCATAAATTATGAATTTTTAAAATATTTTTTTATATCTAAATTATTTAAAGGGTGACTTATTTTTTAGTATTATATTTTTATTTATATAGGTAATTAGAATAAGATGGATAGTGGGGACGGAGTAAATTAAAAATATAATTAAATTATTTCTATAACAATATTATTTAGAATAAATATATTCAACTCGGTATCTTAAAAAAGGCGAGGTATGTGCCACACATATATATTTTTAATTATCGGCGGCGCCGAGCAGGGCCGCAGAGGGCGGGGGCGCATTGATTCGTTTTTGCGGTGGTCTCTTTGCGCGGCCGCAATCACATTTTTCCAGCCGGGCCGACCGCATCCCTCCGACCGTATTTTCAATTAATTTGTCCACCTAACACCGGCAGCCTCGGGGAGGGAATGCCCCTGCCCCCACCCGCGGGCTCATCCCTTATCTCCTGGACTGGACCCTCGATATATCACCGGGCTATATCGATGGCTGTGACCACGACGCCGATATTTTGTCCGCTCGGGCGATCGCGCCAGATTTATTCTTTGATAAAACAACACAGATAACTAATTGCATATTTTAGAATATCAACACTCGAAAATCTCGAGAATTGTAGCAGTAAATATTGTTGCCGATTGTAACTGTCATTTTTTACAATAACTATATCAAGTAATTGTCTTCTCTGTTTGTCTTATTCAAATTATTTATGTAAAGCCACGTCGTAAACCAAATGAAATGCGTAGATAATTGTGTTTATGCAAAAAGATACATATTTATTATATATATTAAAATTTAACCTTTTTATACCAGACGTATAAGCTCAAAAGATTTTTTAGAAAGCGACTTGAACCGAGTTTTATTTATTTAATTATTAAAAAAATAATGTGTTTTTTTAATCGGATATCAGATCAAACCCTATAGATGCTCTTATTCATTTTCCCAATGAATATCTCTATAAAAAAAATATAAAGAGAGATCAATTGGTAGATACGTATAAAAGTGGAGAGAGTGGAAAGAGTTAAACTGCCGCTCGAAAAAAAATACAAAATTAAAATCTTTCTGTTAAAATTTTTATGGACAAACATCTGTGTTAGTTTCTGACATTCTATTTATACAATTTTAATAGTTTTAGTAAAACTTTATTGGTTTGACGTGTTTTTAATAAAAAGAGAATGAAAAATAACTAAAAAAATAGTAAATTAACCATTGAAAGTTCCAGAATTCACGTCACATCGAGAGACGAGAAAATTCTTAACATGAAGAAATAATGATTTTTGGATAAAAACGTCAATTCCATAATCAATTATTTTTCTTATAATCTAACATCAAACCGACATGTGCTAGCACTATATTTAATTTTAGAACCACTTTTGGAAAACAAATTTTTGTATGGCGTTTATTTTCATTGGCAATTCAATCTATTATCTCCACAATATTGGCAAAAAGTCATCTTTCATGATTATTTTTATATTCAGGAATAGAAAGATACAACGAGAGGGCAAGATAAGAACTTCTTTCTAAATTTATATTATTCCCAAAAGTAGAAAACCTTTTCGACAATATTATATTCTATCTCGAGATACGTCGGGAAACATGTTTATTAAAAATATAATTGCAACGATCGGAGTTATATTTATTAAGTTAAATTACTAATGGCACTTGTCAAAATAAATTGATACACATTAGACATATATAGTTTAAACTTATTATTGTTTAATTAAATAATAATGTAATGCGCGCTTGTGTGCAAAAGTTGTGTGCCCATGTACGTAAGGTGTGATCGAATAGACCAACTACGGGCAATCACTAACATTGATATATATATTAAGTAGTGTTGGTTTTAAGAAATTATTTCATATTTTTAAGTTTTATTTTAATTATCCGGCGCCTGTGTGCGCCGCACAATGTGGTCATATGGACAACGGGCTCCCGATGTCATGCAATAAATAGCTAATCGTCCATCACAAAAATATAATTTTTGCAATTGTCACGGATCGATTGAGGAACGGCATTATGGGAATCGTCGTCTCCGGCCAAGTAATAAATCCTAGTGGGGCTATTTTTTATTATAAACGATCCAATTATGTCGCAATCGTTGCACAGTCCGCGGGGCTGCCCCGATGCGTATCCGTTTCCCGAAGGGTGGTGAGTAATCACGTTGTCACCGAGACCGCAGCCACCCGCCGCAGCCACGTGGCAAACTATACCTCGTTATGCGGACAAATTGACACTTTAATTATTTCGTTATAAAAGAAGCCGGCGTCGGGATCGGATTCGCAAAATCAACAATAAACAATCTGAACAAAATTACTTTCGCCGATTTTCTCAAACCATTTTATTCGATTCGATCCGTGTGAGTTTTCGTCCAAAAAAGGCACAAACGCACGTCAAAGGAACAGAATAACGCATTGAGGGAAATAAATTGATATCAACCCCCGCGTGCGTAGGGGAAGGATCCGGTTTGTTAGTATTAGCTGATAATGTGGCTGCAATACCTGTTTGCTGTAACGAAATACCTGCCAACGCGGGAATACCCCCGATAGGGGTAGGCGATTGTTGGAACCGGAGCAAATACCCCGAGGGCGACAAATATTTGCTGAAAAATATATTCAAACGGATAGATTACGAACGATATGCATCCATTGTAACACCGATAGCCAGTTTGGGATTTTATAATAAAACAAGAAAACAACTAAAACTATATATTCTGTACAAAAAATTTGGAGTAATTTAATTCAATTTAAAAATACGTCAATAATATATTTTTTTCTGAAAAAAAGGTTTCCATGTGAGCTGGGGATGATAGGGGGAGCTTCTGTGGTTACTAGGGAGTTTGTCGGGTTCAATTACCGGAAATAAGCCTTAATTCATATGATTTCAAAAGGGAAATTGATATACTGTACACGTACATTATATTTAAAATGATTTGATAATATTAATTTACTTTAAAATAGAAAGCTAACCAAAGTACTGCATATATTTTTTTTGCTCTTATAATAAAAACAAAGAAATCGGGATCACGTTATAGTAAACCTTTTTTGAGAAAAAAAACATTTTGGGAGGAAGGCTTTTTAATGTTATTTTATAATTTGAAAGAAACCAATACATCGATAATTTTTCTATTCGCCTATTTAATTAATCCGTCACGGCGGCTCGAAACTAACGGCTCTGGTCGATGGGGTCTATTTTGTGTGGAATGAATGTATGAAAATAGATTCCAAACATTTCAAGTCAAGATATTGATAAATTATTCGACAATACCTTGGACATTTGTTTTGAAAATGGATTTATCTAAGAATAAAAATAGTTATTCATGATATGATTCATAATTTGTTTTTTTTTACTAATCAATATGACGCGTAAGTGACGTGCGAACTAGACAAAGGCATGTGGTTTCACCACTTGCACCACAGCACTATGCTTTTTCTCGGTCGCACTTGCACATGCTCGATGTTTTTTGTCGCTCGTGTCCGGTACGGAGCGATAAAAAACATCGCGTTCGTGCTCATGTAATTTTTTTTTCTAAATTGCAGAAAATTAAGGTCAATATTTATTTATATATTCTTTAGGATATTTTAAATAAATACAATAAGTTTGGGACGTGTAGGATTTATATCAATGGAGTTATTCGAGAAAAATCACAATCTTGGGATCCCAAATAGACCCCATCGGTACGGCTAGATTAAATGACCTTATGTAATTCAATGGCACATTATTATTATTTAAATGTTACTTTGTACGAAGCGAGAATTTGCCTCCTGGAGGATACTATGCAATCTCCGCCTCTTCCGGGCTTCTTATATCTTCCTCCCTGATGCCAGAACTACGATAATCGTCCTCCAGGTTAACTAGACACTTCGAATAGGGGTCAGGTGGGTTGGGCCGATTCGTATTTAATGTATCGTTTGATCAGGTGCTACGGGAACCTCTGTACATATACGTCAACGAAATACATACACGTCAACGAATTGACATGGATAGCGGCCTGGGCTCCTCATAGTTCCGTAGAATCTACGGAATCGTGATTGTGCCCATCCGCGATTGCCACCACGTCCGATACCGCCATGCGACAACACTCAACACCTGTTATTTTTATTGTCAACCAAACGGCATTGACCATATTTTTTTTGAGCGACTTTTTTGTTACGAAAACTGCAGTTTGGATTAAAAGGGTTTACTGTACTCGAATTTGGTTAAATAAAAAAAATAACGATATCCGAGAAAATACTTTTTACACAATTTTCTTGCTGCAACGTATTTCTTGTGTCAAATTTGTATTCTATACCGTAAAAAATATATTTTTTCATTTATAGAGGTACTCCTTAATTTGGGAGCGATTGTATATATATTAAGTAATTGTTAGGTAAATTTTATAGTATCGGTATAAATATTATTCGAAGTTACTAGATCAAAAATAACAACACTCAGTAGGGCACCAACAGTATCCTGCGTCTGTGTGCAGAATTTCAATTAGTGTCCCTGTACGTTTATTGTAATTGAAAAGATGAACAACGAGCAATCACTAATATTGTTTTATATACATTATTTAATGTCAGATTGTGCGGCGCACACAGGCGCCGCAAAATTTGAGGAATATAGACTAGTTATTAAATAAATTATTATAAAACAACACTCAGGTTGATATTCTTAGGGTAATTTATATGTTTAAACCATTAAATTAAATATTGATTGTATTTTTGCATTGAATTTGATTTGTCGACAACGCGTCACTTATTAGTAAAACATCCAGAGCAAGTTTACGACTGTCGGCGGCAGTAAAGTGATGTTAATTAACTCGTTAAGTAAATTTGAATTCATGTCGCACAAGATTCAGGTAAAACTTTTAACAATGACAATTAGTACGCAAGATGGCTCCGGCTTAATAATAATAAGCCCGTTCTCGTTTAGCACCCCTTTACTCCCCGTCGGGGCTCGAGGGTTCGGTCGGGAAAATCTTCGACGTTTTCCGCCCCGAAGGGCTCCGTAATACCCCGTTTAATTATATCTCGGCAGTATTATTTACATATTGCCCGGATATAATGCGAAATATTTCCGATTCGATTAAAAATGAACGACGGACGAGTCAATGCACTCGATCGGGAAGGGCCGGTCGTCGATTTGTACCGTCGAGGGACAAGGGTTAATTCGGTGTCGCCGCCTAAGTGAAAAGTTTTGATCCCCCTTAAGCCCTACGGCCTGACCTTTTTACTTTTCAATACGGCTGTAGCAAATCATATCAATTCCAGTGGACGGGTCTATCGCCGCCGAGATAATGCCCTAGCACGGGAACAATGTCTTCGGGAAATTAGCTGCGGGCCGTAGATAGCAAAAATTAAAAATAACTCATAGATATATTTTTATTCTAGGCAAAGACCATCTGCAGCACTCGGATATGGAAAACGACGACATCGAAAACGACGACCAGGAGAACCTCGACGACGACAACCTAACGCAGTCCGACTTCGACGACAACGGCGATCCAAAGTCGCCGTCGGGTTCGTCGAGCAGGAAAGGCGGCAAAGGTTCTTCGAGCAAAGACGGAAGCAAAGGAGGAGGCGGCGGCGCCAAGCCGCGGAGAGCGAGGACCGCCTTCACCTACGAGCAGTTGGTATCGCTGGAGAATAAGTTCAAAACCACCAGATACCTGTCTGTTTGCGAAAGACTGAACCTAGCACTGAGCTTGAGCTTGACTGAAACGCAGGTAAAAAAGCATTTTTTTTAGATTTTGTAATCAATATTTAGTCAATCACCCTTTCTAGAAATGGCTTAATGCTGCTGTCCTTAGTATTTTCCGGTGAACTATAATCTCTTGTGGTATTTTAGTCCATTTTTTAGTTAAAAACGTCATAATCTTGTTTTTACTGCTCGTTTTTCAAATAAATTTAACACTAAAAATACAAGTGCCGTACACGTAACACTAATGAAAAATTCCTCATTGATGTAAATTTGTGGTCATAAACATACTACAACAAAAATCTAGTCTTAGTTGGTGATTTAATAAAGAAAGCTATGAGAATTTTTTTTTCGGGATCGGTATAAATTCAATTATAACTTTATTTTTGAAAGAAAAAATGAGATTAACAGAGCTTCTTCGTCATATTTTTAACCTATCGCTAAAATCGTCCCAATTTTAGGATTTATGGAAACTTTCGAAAGTTACTCTATTGTTTAAAAAAGGAGATAAATCGAATATTATCAATTACCTACTAGTGGCTGTTATATCCGGACCTGCCAGGTTGTTCGAGATGATTCTGCATAAATACATATTTAACCATATTGAACGTAGAATTATCGATGAGCAACATGGGTTTCGACCTGGACGCTCAACAGTCACGGACCTTCTTGGTTTTTTTAAATTTTGTGGTCAATGGATAAGGGGGTCCAAGTCGACGTTATCAATAACTACTTTCATAAAGTCGATCATGCTAGACTCATCTTGAAACTAGATAGTTTTGGGTTATCGGATAACCTTGTACGTTTCTTCTAGAGAGGATAACAATACGTGACATACGACCCCCAAACCTCGTTATGCTTACAATACACCTTCCAGTATTCCGCAGTGGTCAAATTTAGGACCTTTATTATTTTATAAATTTTAATTTAATTTTAAATATTATTTTATATATTTTATTTATAAATGATATTCATCGGGTCCTTAATTATAAATTGTCACTTTTCGCAGACGATTTAAAAATATTTTGATCCTTTACTTTAACGGAAGATGCCTTTTCGTGGCAGTTGGACATCGATTCTTTGCACGATTGGGCAATATTCAATCGTCTTCCATTAAGTATTGGAAAATGTCAAACTAAGACATTTTCTAGGTCAAAGGAGTCAATCATCTTGAACTTTTGACATGGAAATGTAACTATTCCCAAGCAATCGTCTATTAAAGACCTTTAAGAATGTTGGGCTTTGTCATCTTTAATTACAGAATTGGGAACGTAACTCTTCCTAAGCAATCGTATGTTAAGATCTGGGTATTTTGTTGAATTCAAAGTTAAAATTTAGTTTATATGTATCGGACGTGTGGATGAGATCATCGAGAATGTCTAGCTTTGTCTTGAGAAATTCTCGTTACATACATAGCACCTTAGTTATAAGAGTGCTATACGATACATTGGTTCGGAGCTTGCTCGAATCAGGTTCTATTATATATGAGCTTCATGACGCCAGGAATTCCCTCAGATTAGAGAAAATCCAGAAGATATTTCAAGATATCTCTACATGAGGGATTTTGGATTCTACCCAAGTTTATGCCTCGGCGCATGGGTACAGGGCTGCCTGGGGTATGTAACCCTCGAGAAAAGAAGGTCGATTTACTTGGCAAAGCACTTCTTCAAGCTGTTAGTTGGCGCAGGACATAACTCCCTTGTCCTGTGCGAGTTGCCCTTGTGGGCGCCACCTCACTACCATCGATCTCGTTCATGTGTGCTTTTTCTTCCGCCAAATACAAGGACAGGTGCTCTTAGAAACTCTCCGGTAACCAGAGCTATTACTCTGCTCGACCACTTGCCAGACTGTGTAGATAATTTCTTAATGTCGGTATTTAACATATTTATTAATATGGTTATTTTTACTTCATTTTTATTTTCTTGTTGTTATTTTATTTGTTTTTATGCGTGATTGGTGACCTAGGTTAATCTGTAATGCCAATCACGCATTGTTTTTGTAAATAAAATATAAATTTCACTGCTTGCTACTGTTGAATAAATCAAGTAATTTTTGAAAAAAAGATAATTTATCGATTTTTTTTTAAAAAAATTTTTGAACCGAATCTCCTTTGTACTCACGAAACACATTGTTTTTCGACAGGTGAAGATCTGGTTCCAAAACCGCCGGACCAAATGGAAGAAGCAGAACCCCGGAATGGACGTGAACAGCCCGACGGTGCCCCCTCCGTCGGGCGGCTCGTTCCCGGGGGCGGCGCCTTACGGGGGCGCGCTGCTGTACGCGCCCCACGCGGCCCACTACGGCTTCGGGGGCGCTCCGCCCGGCTACGGCGCCTACTTCCACCACCTCGCCGGCCACCACCACCACGCCTTGGGACACTCGCACACCGCGTGATCGCTGCCTCACGCCGGAGACCGCGACCGCGTCTCCGAGAACAAATAAACGCCAATTAAACAAGTGATATAAAACCTAGATTAATTCGTAGAGAAACATAATAATAACGAACGAAACGTGATTAGTTTTATTAATTATTTAATTACGAGACGAAATCGATTGTGCCAAATTTAAGTTAGCCGAGAGACTGCTTACGTTAAACGATCCTAGTTGAATTTAAAATATTGTTAATTAATTAACGAATTGTGCAATCATTTAAGTATAACTTGTAAATATGCGCCGCTTTATCATTTTTTATTGTATATTGATCTTGTAAATATGTAAAAAAAAATGTAAAATATTGTAATAATATATATGGGATATATGGAGTTGTAAAAATATTTTTTTTAAAAAAGCTGTTCGATTTCATCGTTAGATCCCGTTTGAGAATTTATGCAAAAATATCTTTGATGTTCGATGTGTGTAATGATGCGCTTCATGTGTTTACGTATGTACCTGTAATATATTAAAGTATATGGCGACAGATAAACGATTACGAAATAAATATTCGTAAGTGCAAATTTTTTCGACAGTTTCATTTCAATCCATCGCAGGGCGTTCCCCGTCGTCGCTTTCCCCGGATAATTCCAGCGGTAATTAATCAATTCGAGCGGGGCGATACAATCGAGTTATTCCAAACGTTCCGAATCGTCGCAAATGTTTAAATTGGCAAGAAAAATAGAATATTAAATATGCTCCGAAAGGATAGAGTCGTCGAGATCGGGAAATTGTCGTGCAATTAGCTCGCAAATAAAGTGCAAACGACCCATTAGCCGCGCAACGAGGACGATGGAAATGAGGCGAACGGCGCCCGAGACGAATTTTAAATAAAACTCGGCTCAAATTAAACTTAAAATAAATCGATTAAATTTAATTAAAAGCGCAAATTGCCCAAATTACAAAATAAAAATATTTATATAATAACAGTTTCTTAAAAAAAATATTAGTTGTATATCCACAACACTATGCACTCTTGCATAAATGAAAATTTACGAAGAGTTTTTGTTTTTCGGTTAGCTATTCGGCCTTTTTAAGGTATTATTTTTTTAGGGCACATGAGGTCTCTGGCAGCTCACTCCGGAATTCAGACAAAGTCGTACATATTATTTTACCATTTCCTTTTTGTTTAATATTTTTTTGTACAAAATCTACGCGAATCCGACATAGCCAAATATGGTATGCAATCCTCAAATACCTTTCCATTTGAATATTATAGCTTCCAATGAAGCTGTCCATAAGATCGACCCCTCATTTATTAATGAATCCTTTATTTTTCTAGGACACGGAATGTTTATTTTCATTTTTCTTTCTTGTCATATCTATTGACATCTTTTTGTACAGAGTAAAGATAAGTTTCATCTACAATCTTATCAATCAAATCAGTTATAGTCTGTCCATTTTCTTAATTTGGGTATTTAACTGAGAATTTCCTCTAATTTCTGTTTACAAATCATTCTCAACAACTTTTTTTCTTCCATAACAAATGACATCTTCCTAACTGCACCCGTTGTTGTGGAAAATATTGTTTAGTCAGTACTCTCTGCTGAAATCAACTCAGAATCTGCAGAGTTCTCCTGACGAGAACAATTCTTACATCTTCATAATCGTTACTCACACGGAAGGGAGGATCAAAAGATCCAGATTATCTTCGAGATCTTCTGATTCATATGAACATATAGTAACAACAAAAAAAATAGTTAAAATATTGACCGTGAAATGAGTTTATAAGCTCGTAAATGTATTGTTGTAGTTCTGCAACAATATGCATTTAAGGGTTAAGCTTGTAGCATCGATAGCGCGCATTTAATTTGGTTTATTAAATTCCGATTAGATGTTAACGCGTCCGGCTATACGTAGACGGAGGCGAGTGCAGAAAGCGTATTATAAAATTAGTGTTGCTATAATGGGAAGTCATGCTAAATTAGACGAGCCAACATCGGCATGACGTCCTTTGACGAATCTTCTCCTCAGTTGAAGATGAGAAGAATCCGCACGAAAACAATGATTCCTTACATATTCTATATTGAGATGCCGCAGACATTTTTTATGCCGAAAATATGCGCTTTGAAAAAAAACAAGATTTAATGCGAGAAATTCTTATGATATAAAATTCGAGCAACAAAATATTAGTTAATCATTATCGCTTATAGCGTTATAAATTCATAAGTCCCGCGATAATATCGGGAAGAGAGCGGCTTCATAAATGTGTCAATGCGACTGTAGGACACGATTCGTTCCCGTTTCATGCTCCAACGGGATTTTTTTTCTGGGAAGAAGTCGGAAATTATTATAATGTCATCGCACATAGAGTTCTGAGGCCGACGTTGTCAACATCAAACATCTGGTCGCGTTGTCACAGAGGTGCCGCCGGGGTCTCCCCGAACTGCTTCTGCTGTGTTCTTTGATTTTTTTGCCACTTACATTCTTAACAGTCCATTTAATTAAAATAGTTTCGTGTTGCCGGATAGTTTCGGATGTTTAAAGATTGACATGCTTCCTTTGTGTTATATTAATATTATTCTGAGAGCAATATCGAATATTTAAATGCGTTGTTCATCGAGTTATGTAACAACCTGACAAAACAACATAGTTATAGATCTAATCCGTTGATTATTACAATAATTTGTAAAACGCAAAATATGAGGATTTTATTACAAATTTTAATGCACGTTCGTCTGTTACTAACCTCTAAGTCCTTTATTGACTGCGTCTACTGCCGTCTTCTTGTCATCGTCGAATTTCGCGGTCCATGGTCCATCGAAGCATCCGTTTTCGCACCCTAATAAAAAAATCAATAGCCTAATTATAGCGTAATTTTCTATTTGATGTATCTAGAAAAAAGTCATTATTATCTTGAAGAAAGTAATTTAAATAAGATTTTTTTTACGACTATTACAAATGTTTTTGTAATACATTTATGCGATAGATACAGTGGCGGATTTATATGGATGCTTATTATTTTATACAATTTAGTTTTGTTCTCTTTTATGAACCTCAGTTTTAGCTTCATCTGTAGGACAAGATAAATTTCGTGTTCCTGTGGTAAATTTATCGTTAGATTATTTAATATCAGAACTACGTGGAATAGGAAAAGTTTACGAACTATTACGAAAATAGTTTAAATTTCTAATATGTGTAGAAGACATACCAATTTCAAATATAGGTTAAGAAAGTAATAAATATGTCTCAAAGAATATATTAAATTAATCATAAATTCAATTAATAACAAATGTTTAAAATGTCCTCTTATATTAAATCTAACCTATAACAAAAATCATAGACATTTTCCAAATTTGTATACTATTCTAAAAATACAAATTACTATGCCGATAATCAGTCGTGAAGCTGAAATAGCTTTCTCTAAACTCACATTTAAAAATATAAATACAGTTAAACTATAGGAATTGAGAGACTGATTTATTTGTTATAGAAGATGACATAGGTAGATCAATTATTTATGTAGAAGACTGTTTTTAGCATAATGTATTTATTATGGTTTTATATATTTTCCTTTCGATACTAAGAATATTTTTTTTTACATATTACATATTTTTATATAATTCGTCCTTATCCTAAGACAACGGAGTTTATTATTTTATTATTTAAGGAAATTATTATTTACAAACAGAATTAGCATTAACTTCACCCCTTTACGTGTTTATTTTGTACCTTTTGCAATGTAGTCAGTGATTCAACTTCTATATGGTTGCGAGACATGGACGTACCAAAATACTTTAACTTCTTCACAACTAGCGGGAGGTTCTGTAAAATTTAAAATGGAATACTTTGGACACATCATTCGTGGATCGAAGTATCGCCTTCTGCAAATTATTATTGAGGGAAAAGTAAAATGTAAACGATGGTTGGGAAGAAAGAATTAGTCATGGATACACAAGAAGTTTAAAAGAAGAAGTTTCTTATGTAGAAATTTAAAAGCTCATTCAGAATCTGAATCAATGACAAAAAAATGTTTTTATAGTTTGTTGGAAAGTTTAAGAACTCCAGAGATTATATTTGCAGGGAGAGGGATAGGATTTTCCTTCACTTCACTATCGTTTTGTGCTTCTTCGAAGAAATTTGAAATTAAACCAACAATAGCATCGTCATTCATGACATTATCCTCAATAAATACATTGAAATCGACATCGAAACCTTCTCCACCTATTTCATGTGCCAACGTAATGGTTTCAGCTGATAAAGTTGATTTTTTTTAACAAATATAATTAGCAGCATAAAAACAGACTTATTATTAATTTTAGTCTTATTTTCCAGATGGTATGAGTAAAAAGAATCGAGTTACTTAATTTGTTTAATGTTTTGAATCCCTGGTCTAAACCTCCTATTTGGAGTTTGTCCAAAACGAAGAACATAGCCATTGTCGTCCGATTCGACGCTCGCGAAAGACTAATGATTTGAACGTTTGGCTTAATTAAAAATAGTATTGTTAATTTATCAAACATCAAAAGAAGTAAAAATGATTATTGCGTATCATTAGGCCGCCGAAGTTAATTAGCCGAAGACAGTTTTACAGCATGCCGTTCCGAATGATAATTCTCGTGATAAAACGAATCTCTTTATAAATGAATTAGCATTTTTATAGAGGATTTGCAAGGATCGACTAGAAATACCCCATGTCGCAAATAGATTTCGATGACAATCTTAATTACATGCCTCGGCTGCGACCGAAGTATGAAAAAAGCGAATGTCTAATTCGTTTGTCACAAGCGAAAACAAATTACGACAGAGAAGAGATTTTAGCTACTAACACATCTACGCGCATCTTCATTTCCACATATTTCCGTTTCATAAATCATATCACTTGACGTAAAATGAATTGGAAGTGAATCTCGCAGGGGCCAGATGCTTTTACGACCGTGGCGAAGAATGTCAATTGCCACGAATATTTGGGGATTACAAATTGGTAAATATTTTAATGAGTCTCATTAACAAAATTTTAACATCTTGTTATAACATTAGATTCGGATTTATTCCGTGAAATTTCTGTGTATTTGCCAATTTAAAAAAAAGCATTGAATTGACTCAATCAAGAATTTATAATTAACTATATAATCGTCTGTAATTTAACTTAGGAATTATAATTCCAAGAAAATTTTACTGACTTGGTACGAGATAAGGTCCTAATGTTTTACCTAATACAGAAATCCAGGTATTGACCAAATATAAAATATATATTTATTTATTTATACAATTCGTGATTGGCATTAAAGATTTACCCAAGTCGCCAATCACGCATAAAAACATAAAAAAAATATAAAATCAAATGTAAATAAATAATAGAAAAATAAAATAACAACAAGATAATCAATTAAGATAAAATAACGTATAAATAAATATGCTAGGATAATAAAAAAAATATCTGAAAATACTGTCAATTCGCTGTATAAAATTATAAAATCTCATAAAAATCAACGAAATAGCTTATTAATTAATTAACTTGATGATCTAAAAAAAAGTAGTTAAATTCAGAAAAGGGTATACAAGCATATTGAAGAACTTCGATTATATGAAATATTCTTTAATCCAAAATAATTCTGTCAAACAATAGTTTATTGATTTTCAAATATCAATTTTGATAAAAAAATCCATTAATTCTAAAAAACCATAATAATTTTTTGAAGCTAATATTATAACTCAGAACTATCATCGAAAATAAAAATGATGCAAATGAGCTGCACAGTGAGAATTTTCTTATTAAAAACTAATATAAATACATTTCGTATAAGAAAGAAACAAAACGTTCCATTTTAAAAAATATATAGGTGTGATTAAGATATCATATTTAATATAAGTGATTATAAAGTTAATTATTTACAATACAATTTAATTAAAATGCAAGTTGACAATGAAGCATGACAAAAAAAAATCAAAGGACTACTCACTCAAATACAGGTTGAATAAGCATTCGTTATACGAATACACATTCGTGGACAGTCAGTCAAATGCGGTAATATTTTTGATTACGCGTGGGACATGGCATAAATTGACGGATTTTTTGTGTGCAATAATGATTGCCAAATTTGCATTTTTTTTATTTTGCAAACATGATGCTAAACTGCATATTTTTTTCAAAAAATCCTTCTACTGAAACTAGTAGAATGATTTTAAAAAAAAAAATCCAGGAATAATAGATTTTTAAATAAAATTAAAAACAATAAATGTTTGATAATTAATATGTCAAAAGTGTATTTTAGAAAGTTTTAAATCAATTAAGGTGCGGCGGTTGTGGGTTATTATAACTCTACTATCTACTAAAAAATATGACACTATTTTACTTGGGTAGAAACTTTGGACCAACAATCAAAAACTGATATTTTAATTAATGAAAACAAACCACATGGCAAGCAAATATTAATAGTTGACCAAAAGTTGATAATCTTATTTAAATAAAGGGCCGCACAACGAGAAAATTTGATACTTGACCGAAAACTTATAATTAATATTATTAAAAATAAATAAAATAAAAGCAAGCTGATAGATAATGTTTGATTAAGAATATACAATCCAAAGCCAAATAAAAAAATTCCGGAAAAAATTAGTCAATAATTCCAACAGCGATAAAATTTACCATGTTTGACCGAAAACTAAAAATATCACCCAAGAAAAGTGAGTGAAAGCGCCTGGTGTAATTATTTTGGTGGCTACTCGTTAGTTGATTTTCTTGCGTGAAAAATTTATACAAAATCAAGAAAATATTTACTTTAGTTTAGCTAATAATATTAATAATTATATTGATATGAATGTGGAATGGAATTGGTAAAAAAATAATTTAAAAAAATGAATTTATCTATCAGGTATAAATGATAAATAAAATACATAATACTAATAATACATAGTATTTCATATTATACCTTCCGGTATTCCGCAGGGGTCAAATTTAGGACCTTTGTTATTTATTTTATTCATAAATGATATTCATTGGGTCCTTCAATTTAAATTTTCACTTTTCGCAGACGATTTAAAAATATTTCGATCTATTACTTCAGTGAAGATGCCCTTTCGTTGCAGCTGGAAATTGATTCTTTGCCCAATTGGTCAATATTAAAACGCCTTCCATTGGAAAGTGTCAAACAATGACATTATCTAGATCAAAGGAGCCTATCGTATTTAATTACAGACTTGGGAACGTAATTCTTCCTAAGCAATCGTCTGTTAAAATCTGGGTATTTTGTTTCATTCTAAGTTAAAATTTAGTTTGCATGTATCGGACGTGTGTATGTGATCATCAAGAATGTTGGGCTTCGTCTTGAGAAATTCTCATCACATACGTAGCACCTTAGTCATACGAGTGCTATACGATGCATTGGTTCGGAGCTTGCTTGAATCATGGTCCATTATATGGGCGCCTTATGACGCCTCGAATTCCCTCAGAGTAGAGAAGATAAGTAATTTCTTGGGTAATTCTACATGAGGGAGTTTGGATTCTACCCAAGTTTATACCCCAGCGCATGGGTATAGGGCTGCCTGGGGTATGTAACCCTTGAGAAAAGAAGGTCGATTTACTTGGCAAAACATTTAATCAAACTGTTGGTTGACGCAGTACATAACCCCCTTGTATTGTGCGAGTTGCCCTTGTGGGCGCCAACTCACTACCATCGAGCTCGTTCACGTGTGCTTTTTCTTCCGCCAAATGCGAGGACAGGTCCTCTAAGAATCTCTCCGGTAATCAGAGCTATTACTCTTCTCAACTACTTGGCCGAATATGTAGATATTAGATGTCCATTATATTCGATGTCCAATATAGCCGTAGATATTTTACATGAGATTCTAATAATGTTTTTTTTCTTTTTGTTATATATGTTTTTTTTCATGTTATTATTATGTTTTTTATGCGTGATTGGCGACCTGGGTTACTCTGTAATACCAATCACGCATTGTCTTTATGAAAAATGAATAAATATTGTGTGTTCAGTAGCGCGACGAGAGTATCCGGCACCTGTGTGCAGAACTTCAATTATCACCCATGTACGTCTGGTGTTCTTAAAAATAAACTTTGGGCAATCCTTTATATTGTTTTATATTATTACATTAAAAAAGGGTAATTTATTTTATTAAACTATTATTTTATATTTTTAATTTTTTCCTTCTTGGCGCCTCGGGCGCCTGTGTGCGCCGCACAATCTACCTTTATGGACGACACCCTCCTGTGTATGTTGCAAAATTATGATATTGTAAATATTGAATGTTATTTTATCGGTTCAATCAAAAGCGTCACGTGACTCAGATTTGACGGGGAAATGATATGTGTTAGACGTCCTGAATCCACCGAACAGCAATGTAATTGAAAATTTGCAAACGTTACAATATTCATGTAAGGCGTTTTGAAGCCTTACGTGGCTAATGTTCTGTTACACGAGCATGGCGGAAAATGTAGGGACGGCGGCGCAGTGGGAGGAGGCTGCGAAGATGGGTGAGGTAATTTAAGATTACTCCGCTGAGCCAGTCACTGTACACAATTATACGCCGTATTGATCATGTCTACCATAAGCGTTTAAATGAATATCACGCCCAATGACGAGTTGCTGCTGCTGCTGGGTCTCCATTTTTTATAGCCATATATTGCCAAATTGATTATTTATGGTAATTCGCAATTAAAATTCGATTTCAAAAAACGTGGAAACGATTTAAGCAATAGTCTGGGCTCAGACAAGGGACGGCCCCGGGAAGAAATCTATTGATGCGCCTTCAATTATACGAAGAACCGTTTTAAATGGTCGCTCCAATCCAATTATTTTTAAATACTCTATTATATTTATTATATTAAAGATTAGCAATCCGTCTTTAATGCTATTTTCAAATTATTTAAGCATATTGCATAGATTTTTCGAAAATT
>JAGXCT010036774.1:1161-58306 GCA_022495035.1 Philopotamus ludificatus
AAAGGTTAAGAACCCCTGAGTTATATAATTAAGGGCGTGGAAATATAATTTATTTTTTTTGTTTTGTTGCTGTTCCCTTCTAACATGCTCCGTCTCGGACACACTACGCGCCGTACGACCCTTTTATTTCAGTCCGGTGTATCGACGATTAGTTCCCAACGCTCTAGTTACACAATTTAGTGTATTGAAAAAAAAAACCATCAATATATTTTAGCAATGTCGACCGATTGTTTTGTAGCCTTATTAATATTATTTAAATAAATTTAAAAAAATAACTTAAAGGTCAAATATATTTTTGACCAATTAAAAAAAAGACCCAGTATCTCGACCAAGGAGAAAAATGCATTGCACAACGCAAAATACTTGCCAGTCAAGGTCAAATACTGGATGTATAATATATATATATTTTTATCATTACGATTTAGAATCTAATGATAAAAATATATTACATCTAAATTTTAGATGTACCACGGATGTTCAATTTTAGTAATTTTTTAAAGACTGAAGATTCCTGATTATCTATATTCGTTCATGCATTAACAATTTTTTATCCTACATATTTCCATACAAGTCAATCGGAGTTTTTTTATCATAAATATATTTATTGATTGGCCCAAATGTCGAATGTTGCCAATTAAATAAAAAAAACCGAGTTTATTTATTTTGAGGAAAAAATTAGCATTCTTGTTCTTTTTTAAAAAAATGAAAAAGACCGTCGACTATTGCTGAAACTTTGAATATAAATGGTGTGATAAGTCGACGACGATACAACAGAATTTTGAAAACATACCTTTGATCTAAAACCAATAAAAATTGATGGACATCTAAAAAATACGATCAAACGTCATTCAAAGAGCAATGAACATTTCATGTTTTTTTGCCGAGTAGAGGACGGTTTGTAAATTTGAAGTCCACGAAGAAATTGCGTCGGTCGACATAGAATCTGGCAAAATATATATTTCAGAATTCGCTGAAATTATAATACAAAAAAACAAGGACTTCACACTAGATCAGATAATTAACGCCGATGAAACAGATTTGTATTGAAAGAAAATATCGAGAAATTTAAGACGATGATTGATTGTTATATTTTTTTCGGAGATTTTGTAACTAAACTCTTATATACTAATTTATGATAAAACCCACGGTCATTGAAAGGAAATAAAAGATCTAATTTACCTAAAGTGGTCACCTAGTCTAAAGTGTCTACTAGGCGAATCTCTTTAAGCTTAGCTTTAAAATTACCGTGGCCAGTTAGAAATTGGGTGAACCAGCCACGATTTAGCCTGGCTCTAAGAAGAAAGAAAAGATAGGTAGTCCGCTTCGCGAACGCAATGACTATGTTTGCCAAAGATTCGCCCCCTATCTGAATTATCTTAAGACTTTTCGACACATCGCGGTTTTTTGATATAGGGTCACGGCCTAGCATGTTTGTTGTCCTTAACAAATTGGTGCAGGTTTTTTTTTATCTATACGGACGACATAGCCATTGTGTCCAGATCTCGGACGGCTCTCAAGATGCAAGCCAGTGAATAATAAGAGCGGCAGTTGGCATAGGACTGAGGGTCAAGGAAACCAAGACAAAATACGTGCCCATATACCGAAGAGTCTATGAACCCCTGAGAGTCGAAGAGTACAGCTTGAGGCCGTCCAGGAATTCACATATCTCGACTCACTTATTATAAAAACTAATGAAACCAATTTGAAAGTACGAAGAAGAACCATGGTGACAAACCGGCGCTACTTTAATCTTCAACACCATCTACGGTCGAGTTTCTTTTCAAAGAAGACAAAAGCCAAGCTCTATATGACCCACATTAGCCCCGTCCTAACATACGGATCTGAATGTTTGACTCTAACTGGATATCCTGATGAGGATTCTGATACGGATATTTGGAGCCGTATTCAAGGATAGGGACGATCATGTGGCATGAATACAGAAGAGTCTGCCACCGAAAAGTCTTGGTTAACAAACTTTTCTGTCCCCGGAGGAAAGGAAGATCGAGGCTGAAATGGTTGGACTTTGTGAGATGAGTTATAGTTTTTTTATATTTGGGATAATGTAGAAATTGTTTCTACGTCTGTTAAAGAAATAACATAATCGACTTTAGATGCTTACTGGAAGAAGTAGTGGCCAGAGGTAGTCAATGGAAAAATATGGTACCATCGACAGAGGATGAGAATACCAACGAATAATTAATATTACTCGTAGTTTTCGTTGATAAGAGCTTGATGTCCTGAATATTAGAGATATCAAAGAGACATATGGACGGCATGGCTTTACCATGACTTTTACATGTTTCACGTTAAAAGTAATTAAGGAAGGAATAGTAGTAATAGGAGTCGAGTGTTGTTGCGTGTCGGTATTGGACCTGGCGGCGATAGCGGTTGCCACAATCATGGTTTCATAGATTCTACGGAGGTATGAGGAGCCAGGCCGCTATCCAAGCCAATTCGGTGATGTGTGTGCTACAGTAAGTGCCTGTAGCATCTGATCAGACCGTAAATACAATATGAATTGACCCTAGCCTCGTCTGATTATTATTGTTACAATCCGCGCGTTGACAGCTCGGCTCCTGAGCTCATAGCTGGCGACCTGGCCCGTATTTGAAGAGCCTAGATATCCTGGAAGACGACCGTCACAGTCCTGGCATCAGGGTTGTGATGAACGTGTCTCTGCGGACGATCGCGTAGTGTCCTCCAGGTGACAAAGACCCACCTCAGGGTCAGAAGGCCACTTGGTAATCACTTATTGTATAGTTTTAAATGGTTAAATAATCCCAACCTATTGAAGATTATCCCAAAAATGGAAACGCAAAACCGATCGTGAAAAGGAGTCGAATAAATAGCATTGTAAGTGAGAATGATTTTCTTGAACCATATAACCGTTTTATACGAGGGACACGTGTATTTAAATTAATGAAAATTACAAATCCGAATTTGCCATTTATCATTCATATAAATTTTATTCAAATTATGATATCGTTATAACTGCAACGAACAGCATATGCGTTTGCTGTTGAATTTCGCGTGCAGAACATGGTAATCATTCTATTAAATGGAAAACCATAATGATTTCCATCGACAACATGAATGAAAGAGCAATGCAATGGTTTTATCGTGTATGCAGAGATTTATATACATGGGAACCCCGATCCATCGTTTACGCCTTCATCGTTATAATAAATATTCCCGCATTCATTGTTTTTTTTAGAACCATAAAAACTATGGTTCCACTGTATTGCCAAGAATACAGTTATTAATCGAAATTAGTTAATTAGCAGTGTTGCCACAACAAAAAAATATTTTTGAACATACATAATTTCACTAAATTATTGATTATAATAAAATATCAATTCTAATTTAGTATTATCGATATCTAATAAATAATCCAATAAATATATACTCAATGGCAATCCTAGCACCATCTACACACAGAGTTTAAAATACAATTTATACATGACATTAAAAATGTATTTTCATCTTAAATAATTTTAATCAAATTTAATAAACATAGAGAGCCGCGCTGTGCATCGCTTCTGATCAGAGCTACAGATTAAAATATGAAATAATATCAGATGAGTTGCAGAAATGCAATTTGGCACACATTTCTCTTAACATCGATAGTATACACGGTATCGTATATATCAATATATCGAAATCGATATATCGATTTCACCGGCATAATCGCATGTTTTATTTGATAATAACACTGCGGTCTACCGAATCATTTATTAACTAATGTATATAAATGCGGTTGGGGATAGTTAGTATTACTTGTGATAGCAAAGAATCGGATTGTATTTCGAACGATGACAGCTCGAGAGTATCGAAAGTATCGATGCCGGTTTGCCGCGATGGCGACCGGTCAGTTTGCAAAGAGCCGCGATGTCGGTGACAGATGGGGCTCCGTGGTGTTTGGAGACGCGTTGTGCAGGGCCGCACGGGGACACCGTATCCCGATGGCGGTCCCCTTCGGGCCTCCGCCTCGTGGTTGTCCGCGTACCTGGTCCCCTCGTGCATTCCTACTTCTGTCTAGGTATTGACCATCGCCTACTATCACATACTCCACTATGAATCTAAATAGAACGTCCAATCTGTTCGTCGGACATGAACCGAACAATGTTTTAATTGCTCACAATGAATCACTACTGGTGAACCACTGGAGAGTAATCGGAATACGTCGATATGCTCGTCCATTTGTTCATAAATAAAAAAAATACATTATTCATCAACGTAGATTGATTGTGAGCAACGTGATTAGACGATCCGTTTATGCATTGTTACTGAAATATAATTATATCTCCATTTATCAACTATTTGAAGAAGGATTATATATCTCACTAGGTAGAGGTCAGGCTGATCTTGCATTGTTCGATACAATCTTGTTGCCAAATTTTTTTGTCGAAACGCAAGAATAATTGCTCTTTAACAATTATCATTATTTCCGTTATGTTTTCATATTTTATTTTGCGCATAACTCATTCGTATTCAGGCGTAGGCGTCTATATGATCTTAATTTTTGTGCCCTCGGTAAGTTGAAATAGCTCGACTACTCTCAAGGTCGATTCAGTAACAGATATTCCATAATCAAGTCAGCGTTTAATTTCATTATCAATTTTGAACAAAAAATATACGGAATATTGAATTTCGTGGGGTCCAATTGTCACAATTTCCATTGTTATGTCGGTACACTTGTCCCTGACATACCTTGACATTGTTAGTCGTATTGGATGCCTACTTTTTTTGGACATTGAAAAGATTTCATGTGTTTTGGTGTGCTCGGCAATTTTTTGGGGATAATATGGAAAGAATTTTTGGCCAAAGGTAACAACGTTTTGGTCCTGATAAGGCTTTAGTATTCGCCTGACAAGGCTCATGTGACTTCTTATTCCCGAAGATGAAAAAAAACATGAACAAGACAAATAAAATTAATAGTGATGGAAAAATAAATAAAAGTGTCCTAATTATTCAATTTTGCGGAACTTTACTGTATCGTGAAGTTCTCAGCTCTCGCTCTTCGTCTAATCTTTAATAATTAGCAGTAGCACAACATCACAGAATCACGGATTATCAGCTGATGACAACTTATTAGAGATAGCAGAGATATTTACAATTTGATAATTACTCGCCACATGCATTATGTCTCTAATCTTGTCGTTTGAGCTTATCATCTAAATTTGCCGAGTTGTAATATCACTCTTCTATTAAAATAAAATGAATAAACTACTAAATAATTCACGGAATCTTACATGAAACCGATAAATAATACTTATCATCACAACTTTTTGATTAACTCGTTTGTTATCCCGTACCAAATCTAGCGGTCCAAATAAACAAATAAATTAACTAGCAGGCTCAAGCCGCAGCAATTTTAAATTTTACTCTGAAAACATCCTGTTTAAATTGAAAACAACTCGCATATATAATGATACGGAATATAGGCCCAATTTTTTTAATGTAAATATTTACATGTAATATTTTGCAGCCACGGAAACGGACAGCGACGATGGATTGCCGCACACTCTCGAGCATCTGATATTTCTGGGATCGGAGGATCATCCGTACAAAGGCATCCTCGATATATACGCCAATCGATGCTATGCGTCGGGAACGAACGCCTGGACTGAAACCGATCACACGGCGTATACGTTAAAAACGGCCGGATCGAGAGGAACTCTGGCTATGTTGCCCGTTTATCTCGATCACATATTGTATCCTCTACTCACCGAACATGGTTACGTTACGGAAGTACATCATATTACCGGAGAGGGAGACGACGCCGGCGTCGTTTACAGCGAAATGCTGGGATACGAGAGCGACGCAAATGCGCGGTATATAATCGACGATATATCGCGTTATTTTTATTTATGATACTGACGTAAATTTAATATTTCAGATGCAATCTACAGTTGATGAGAGCTATGTATCCGAAAAGCGGATATTCGTATCAGACGGGCGGTATATTGGAAAATTTACGGAGTTCGACGTCTAATGAAAAAGTAATTCATATTTTATACAAGATTTAGCAGAATGAAACGTCGTTTTTTCGTTACGTATATTTCGTACTTATATTCTGAACCATAGTAAAAATTTCAAAGCCAGAAATTGAAGACCATTGAAAGGCAGTAATATTAAAAAAATAATAAGTTTTAGTCGAGACACACATGAGCCAGAAAAATATATATAATGATATATTATATGTATTTCTTAAAGCTGTCGATAAATAATATAAGTTTCTAATAAGTAAGCCGAGATATATGAATTTTTGGACGGCCTCAAAACTGTACTCTTTGACTTCAGGGATTCAAAGATTCGTCCTTAGCATTTTGTCTTGGTCTCATTGATCCTCGGTCCCATGCCCATTACCGCTCTTACTATTTGCTGGCATGCATCTTTGAGAGCCACCCAAGAACTGGCCACAATGTCTATGTCGTCCGCATAGGCAAAAAGCTGCACTGACTTATTACGAATGGTGCCAAATGTTTTCATACTGGGATCTCTTATTACCCCTTTGAGTGCTATGTTAAACAACAAATATGCTAGAGCGGTTTTTATTTTTTCGTGGAAACAACCGACCACGCCAACGTGGCGTACTCATATACACAACTATGCTGGGCAAAAAAACAATCTTTTATTTATACTTGTGATAGATGAATGTTTTTTTTTTCACATAAAGCCCTTTCGATGCTATAAATCGATTGGGAGGTTTCTTCGTATGCATCTTCAATGCTTTTAAAATATATGTTAGGGCCCTCAGTATACCTAATAGCTTCTTCTTTTGTTGGTATTGGATAGATTGAGTTTGCCTCGTCCTTATCGGAGAGTTCTCCGTCAGACAACTTCCGTGAATATGACTGTCCACTATATCTCGATTTACATAACTTTAGATGTCATCACATTAAATGCAATATCCGTATAACTTTGCAAGGGTTAGTCAGAAATTAGATCTACAATATCTGTGAAACTATTCTACAAAACAGCATGATGTATAAATATTCGGAAAAAACAACATTTCTTTCTGCAGTACTTAATATACATTTTAAAAAGATTTTTTGATAATATTCTTTACGTTTATAATACAGGTTAAGAAATATCACACAGATTATTATCGGCCTGAAAATATCACCATTATAGTAACCGGTCAGATTAACGCCGAAGATATTTTCAAAGTTTTGCAACCAATGGAAGATAAGATAATTAACAAGGTAATAATATACATTCATTTATATTCAACGATCAGATTATAATGTGTCGTTTAAATTATTTAGAATAAATTGAATCCATTGCCGGAGTTCGTCCGTCCCTGGCAGTCTCCGATCGCTCCGTTGGAAGAAACCAAAGTGATTCGCGAGAAATATCCTACGGACTCCGAAGATTGCGGAGTGATTATGGTGGCATGGCGCGGCCCAAAAATGGTCGAATACGATGGCATATATGAATGCACGGGATGCTGCATTTTATTGAGATATTTGTGCGAAACACCGGTGGCTCCGTTACAAAGAGCGTTGGTTGAGATTGAAAATCCGTACGCTAGCGACGTAAGATTTAATATACTCCGTATAATTTTGTTACGATTTTTTTGAATCGTTAAATTTTTACAGGTGTCTTTGAATATTTTTGAGAATTCCGTAGCAGCGTTTGCGATATCGCTAGATAACGTGCCGATCGCTCGATTGAATGAGGCATTACCCAAGTTGCAGAACGTTATTTCTTCGATGACATGTACTTCGAATACGTTAGAGTTGGATCGGATCAATATGATTATCGAGAAGCAATTGCGAGAAACTCTGAGCTATATTGAAAATTCACCGCACAATACCGTGTCCTTTGATTGTATTTCGGATATGCTTTATTCTACGGACTTTAAAGGGGTTAGAATCATTGATTTTATTTGTTTTTTTTTATGAATTTTGAATATAAAAATATTGCAAATTGCTGTTACAGTTCGAATTACGATTAAATAAACAAGCCACGTTAAAAAAACTGATGACGGAAACTTGTGAATGGTGGGAGAAACTATTAAAGAAGTATTTTGAAAAACCGCATATTGCCGTTATCGGCGAACCTAGTATTGATCTCATGGTGAAGTAAGTTCATTTTGATAAAACATTAATTTAAGATGCATTTATACACGTTTCTGATTATTAAAATTGACAGAATGGCCGTAGAAGAAAGTACACGAGTAGAAAACCAAAAATCCGCTCTCGGTGCTAGCGGTCTTAAAGAAAAAGATAATATTCTTCAAGAAGCAATGAACTATAATGACGTAAACAATTTTATTTATGTTGCTTTAATATCACGGAATGTTTTTGATTCGATTTTTTTTTTATAATAAATAGCGAGAGCCACCTCTCAGCGTTACTACCGCAGTCGGAGTGAATAATTGCGACGATATTGAAACATTTTCCATGGACTCGTGGACCACTGAAGATCCAGAGTGTCCGCATTTCGATTTAGAAAATCTACCATTTTACGGGAGGATTCATCACGTCAAATCGGAATTTGCATACGTACGTATAATTTTTTTATTCTACGAATAGCTGACGTTTATTAATCAAGTAAATCTCGATAGATCCGTCTGCTTATGAACACATGCATGTTAACCACTGAAGAACGTAAGCATTTATCGCTGATGGTCGAAGTGTTGACGCAGACGTCGTTCGATCGCAACCATTGCAAGATGGAATATAACATTCTGGTGGAGGATATCGAGCGTCTTACCAACTCGTTGAATATAAACATCGGCGTTTCCGAATCGGAACGGTTTGAACCGACTAATTTCCACAATACGATTACGCTCCGAACTCAGGTAATAATTTCGTCAGGGAAATCTATTTTATACAATGGATAAACGATACATAACTAATTACGATTTGTAGTGCGAGCCGGAAAAATACGACGAGGTTGTCGATTTGCTATGGCATATTTTGAAAAAGACTCATTTTGAAAGGCGACGCGTTTTAATCGTTGCCCAAAAAATGATGAATGATATCTCGAGGATTCGACGCGAGGGAAATACAATGGCCACGTGTCTCATTCAAAATTTAGTCAATAAAAAAGGTACGTTCGCATATTTTATTTTATCGCGTATCAAAAAATTATGCGTCGATTTTTTTTCAGAAACTAATATATGTGCATCCAGCATATTGCATCAATACAAATTCCTCAACGAAATCATACCGATGTTGGAAAAGAACGACAGCGGATGCTTCGAGTTTCTCAACACGTTGGATAGCATTCGTAAAAAACTTGTGAATGAACAAAATATATGGCTGCACTTTGCCGGCGATCTGAAGAGAAATAAATTCTCGGTAGATCCATGGAAAGTTTTTAAATCCGATAGCTGTTCACCGTGCGCTTCTATTAAATGGTAAGCAGGATCATTACGTGAAAAATTGAACCAAATAACGATTTTATAAATGATTTCAGTGAAATTTCAAAGAAAGACCATCAAATGTTGGTCGATTCTTCCAAGCGACAGGGTCAGGGCTGCGTGGTCGGAATGGGCGGCATTAATTCTATCTATTTGAAGCAGTACAGTCCCGGACCACTTTCGTATACCGATCCAGATTTACCTGCGCTTTGTGTGACGTTGCAATATTTTACACAATTAGAGGTATACACATTATGGCAATGGATATTTAATATCTATTTATTTTATATATAAAATGATATAATTTTAGGGCCAATTATGGAAATCGATTCGAGGTGCTGGATTGGCGTACAGTTATTCCATGCTCGCCAAACCATTAGAAGGCTTTATATTATTCAGCCTGTTCAAAGCCACCGATGTCGTGCAGTCCTTTGAAAAAACGAAAAATATCATCGTAAATAATTTAAATACAGTGGAGCCCCGATTTATCGTTTTCCCGCTAATAAGAATGATCGATAGTTTTTGTCAAATAAGGTGCCTGTGTACTTTTTATGATGCTTCTTCTACTGAGACACATGATTAGTCAGAGTTATTTTTTTCCTTATTTTGTAACTGTAATTATTATTATTCTAAAATATTAGTTTGGCCAATACGTGTCTGTGACAATAGGCGAAACGAAAATTTTTCAGTACCTTAGTTTTGTATAACTTTATTCCAACGTTCAAACAATTTTTGGAATCCATTTTTGTAAAAATCTTGGTTTCGGCTGGAAGAAGGAAAGATTCGACTTCTTTTTCAGTTCGATCACAACAAAAGGAAATCAGAATGAGCAAGGTCGGGGAAATCAGATGGATGTTGAACCACTGCCTAATTAAGGTCAGAAACTTTTTCTTGGGTAACCAACGCTATGCACGGTCATGCGTTGCGTCCCCAGAATCTCATCAGATCGTCATCATCATAGGCACAACAGCCCTATTGTAGAGCCCTGCCTTCATTCTCTTCATTTTATCCTGTCTGTCTATCTTTCGGTAGGTTTAAAAGATGTGGCGTTCCGCTGTACACAGTTCAACTACCTCAACCTTGGTGTTTCTTTCCTCTGGGAACAGCAAGGTTGTTAATCATAAGCCTTTTCGGCAGCTGACTCCCGCATCCTTAACACGTGACCGGCCCACCATAGTCTAGCCACTCTGATGACAGTTGTGACCAGTATATCCTTGTATACTCGGTACAGTTCCTCCTTGCTTCGGATACATCATTCCCCGTCATTGAATATCCTCTCCAGGATATTCAGTTGTCGCTCATATTGCTTTATAAGAGCTCAACAGCCGTATGTTAAAACGGGCTAGTTGTGGGTCATATAGAGCTCGATTTTAGTCTTCCTTGAGAGGAATCTCGCCCGTAGATGCTGTTGAAGTCCAAAGTAACACCGATTTGTCAGCATGGTTCTTCTTTGTACTTCCAAATTGGTTTCAATATTTTTTGTAATAAATGAGCCGAGATTGTCAGTCTTGAAGCTGTACTCTTTGACTCTCAGGGGTTCAAGGGCTATGTTAAAAAACGAACACGCTAGAGCATCACCCTGTCTTAAATTCTTCAGAGAACTCAAATTGAACGAGTACTTTACATCTGACCTCTGACATTGTAAGCCTTACCAATTTATCAACTTTTGAGAAATATTGAGACATCTTATCACCTCGTATAGTTTAGGCTGGTAAACTGTGTCATATGCGAATTTGAAAAAAACAATACTACGTCTGAAGGAGAACAGAAACAATTCTTTGGCAATCACTGACATGATTTATAGGCCAACCTATTGGATAGAATGCTAGCAGAAAAACTAAAAACAATTCTAGATGTGAAAAGAATTCCCAGAGATGAGTGAGTTGATGTAGCGAAATATCATTCCACATTTATAGTTTTTTTTCATGTTTCGATATGTCTCTTAAAAACGATGATTCAAGGTTCCGCTGTGTCGTAAAATATTCATTTGATTGTGACGAATGTATTTGATCAAACGCATTTCTAGGAAACATTTTTGAAAACGGAAACGTGGGACGACAATTTGTTCATATCGGCGAAGAGCTCGTTGATTTACGAAATATACGCGCAAGAATCGTCGCCGTCCAAGCTCGTACAACAATCGTTGAAACACTTTTTCCAGGGAGTAGACGAGGGCTACACCAAGTAATACGATACAAAATATTTATTTACGATACGTTTTCGCCGAATACTAATTTTCGATACGTTTTAGAAAATTCGTTAAAACCATAGTCGAATTGACTCAATCGGATGCAATGATAATAGCAAAGAAATGGCTACCTGGCGTATTCGATGCGAATCTCGCTACCACCGTCATCGCGTGCAACACGTCCAAGGTCGACGAAATAAAGAAATCTTTCAACAAGTAAGTTAATTGACGTAATTTCAATCGTATTTTGCGGATGTTAATCGTATTTATGTTTTCAGCCTCGGTTACAGCAATCTGAAAGCTCATAAAACATTAGAGGACAGTCATTTGGGTATTATTCAAGAATAATATTAAAGCAGATCTCGTAAATGGGAATCTCTTGCCTTTTAACATATTGATATTGCATTTTATTGATTGCTTGACATTCTTCCGAGAATCCAAGGCTAAGCTGTAATCATCAACTAATGTTATATAATGTATCCATTTATTTTTTGATTTGAACTGTTTAATGTAGTCGAGTTTGTTAAGCATGCAAATATGTTTTAACGACAAATTTCTATAACCTTCATGTAATACAGCCTTCATGGAAATAAACTGACTACAAAATCAGTCACATTGTTTTAATATCCGATCCCATTTTCAATCAATTCATGAAATAATTAACGAGTATGAAAAGGACATAGGACGAAGATAGGACGGATACGACGATGGCGGTATTACAATAAAACAATTAAATATTAGAAGGTTGGATGTTATTTTCTTGGTAATATTCAGTAATAATTTTACAATGCATCAAACTTATTGTAAAAAGTAAATCTATAGTGAGTGGTTAAAATCTTATGTAACATGTGTAACGTTATATATTTCACAACCACTTCAACATACCGAATAGACAATATTTTCAAAGACAATCCCTTCTTCATAGACTTTGTAATCTAACCGCACAACAATTTTAAATATATATTCTCGACGTGGCACGACTCATCCTCTACCCGATGGCCATCGCAACTGTAGCAATAAATATAAATAATAGAAGACCGAGAGAGAGAAAGATGAATAAATCACCGCGTCGTGTGAATGAATTTCATTTTTTAGATCTGTTACTTTATTCCACATGGAGGATGGAATGTGAGAGGTGAGCTATTTACATGTATCAGGGGGGAGGGGGGTGAATTTATAAAGCTGCCATCCTCTATAAAGTAAAATCTTAATGCTAATTTTTTTATATAGAAAAAATTCATTATCGTCTACATTGAAATGTTCAAAGATTAAATTATAATAAAAAAATACATATTTGGTAATCAAATTTAACATTTCCATAAAAGATTCTTTTATCACAAAATCCAAATATTCAACACACATAGTTCATTTAAATTTTTTTTTTTTTTTTGATCTCTAGTTGAAAAATACATTTACGATACGAGAAAATTGCATTTTATATTTCATTGAATTATATATATACGTATATATTATATTATTTATCTCTATATCTCTTCACATAATTGAATACTTAATAAAAAATTATGCACCATTTAAAATTTTGATGATATCCTCATCTGGACATTTTATATTTAACCAACACCATAGTCATTCATTCGTAAAATTAATTAATCATTATATAATATAATCCTATAACAGAACAACTTGAAAACATAAATGGAACTATCTTATATTAATTACATAGTAGACGTAAGCTAAATACAACGTACGATCAAACTTTAATTATTTTTATTTTATATGAAAAAACGCATTGATCCATCTTAAAAAATAATTATTGCATTTATACATAAGAAATACTATAAATATAAAAATATACATTAAAAACTGTCTGTCATAAAAAATAAAATCATAATTTATTAAAGCAGATATTTTACGATGACCCCGCAATCGCGTCTGAAACAATTTTATCACCTCATGAAAATATTCTATATATTTATATATGTATATATTTATATTTTTGAACGTCTTATCAATATTATATATACGCACTAAAATCTATATTCATACACTCGCTTTCTAAAAGATGAGTCGACGTATCTGGAATGAGATATCTCCGCGTTGCATTCACAATCGTGTCTTTGTTCTGATTTTATAATTACATAAGAAAATAGTAAGATACTAATTACATCAATCTTAAACATAATTATATATATATAAGTATATAATAACAATTGATTGAAAAAATATCTTTCGAAAAATGAGGTTCATATTAGGTTGTGTCGTAAATAATTTCCGTAAACGATGTATCTACCATTATTTTATACAAATGCCTTAAAAAAAATCGTACAACTTTGTCTTGTCACTGTGCGAATATTATTTTTAAATCACTGATCGTTTTTTCAGATAAATTTTCTAATGCTATAGATTTTTCATCGCCTGTCTCTTAAAAAATGTTTCGTTTTATTCTGATTACGAGTCAGTGGACATGTTTCAATATTCACACTGTCATTTTTGCTTCTGCCGTCGAGTTGATGCAATACACGAGTCATCATTACCGTTATAGGTGCAACAACCCTTGTAGAGCTTTGTAGAGCCCCGACCTCATCCAATACCCTCCTCCATTTTATCCAGTCTACCATCTCCATCTTCCGGTAAATTTCAATGAAGCAGGGTCCCTCTGTACATAGTACAAACACCTCAGCCTTGGTCTTCCTATTCTCCGGGCACAGAAGAGCTTGTTAACCAAAAGCCTTTTCGGCGGATGACTGTCCCGCATCATTGACACATGACCAGCCCACCAGAGTCTGGTCACAAGTATTCGTTGGTGCAGAAATATGGTTTTCCACTAATCGATGTGTTGTAAAAATTGGATTTTGTTCTATAAACACTTTTACCAATAGAGAAATTTTATAAATATAGAGAAAACTCGAATTTACTAACAAAATAATGGGTTTTAGAAATTCCCATCGATCAAATGAACACATTCCCATCCAAATAACTTTAACACAAAGCGTCTAGCACTTTTCACTAGTGGTAAATAGACAGTTGTCACCCCGGAGTGACCATAGTGGTTAGTGTTAATTGTATCAGTCATCACGATACAATTTGTTCATCATTCTACAAGCATTCACCGTTTCACGGGTGAATCACAAGTTTATTCATACCACATGCTAGCGACACACCGGTGAGTCTTGTTTTTTAATTGAACATAAAGATTTTTTCAATACAAAAAAATATATTGTGTTAGCCATTAATATTATGCAAGTCAAATCACTTTTTATTATACAGCCTTATTGTAGAGCCCTGGCCTCATCCAACACCCTTCTTCACTTTATCCGGTATGCCGCCGTGTCCCCCGATAAGTTTCATTGATGCAGCGTCCCGTTGTACACAGTCCAACCACCTCGGCCTTGGTCTTCATTTCGTCTGGGGACAGAGAGACTTGTTAACCATAAGCCTTTTTATGCAATTTCTATTGTTTCTAAAATCACTGGTCGTCTTGAGCTCTGAATCAAATAATTCGCACTGGTAGCTAAGTGGTTAAAATCAGATCTCTTGAATGAAAAATTACAGACTATATTTGCTCCATGCGATCACTTCTTGTACTATCACATTTAATACCACTTAGCGATCTATTCCATGCAAAACAAATGGACAACGATACAATATTTACGATGCAGCGGAAATTATTTACGACTTGACCTAATAACATTCAGTGTATTAAAACTATAATATTAATTTCTCGCACTTTATAAGCATGCATTAGCAATTCGTTATCAAACTTTATACAAATTCATTCGTATAAAATCCGACAATATAACAATATTTGTTAAAGATGCAATAAATTGGTCAAGAAACTTAAGTAGATTTACACAGCATACATATGAAACATTTGCACACAAATACATGTATATAACATTTCAGATTGATATGTGTTGTCCGCTGATTACTTGCATAATCGAGGTCGTATAAACATTATTATTTTATAATCGAGCTTGAAACATCAGATCCAATATTTTTGCAGATGAGCGGCGCGGGCGTGACCGCCCGCCGCCTTTTTTTCGACATCGGGATAGGCGCGGAGTGCACTCCATTCCTTAACGATTATTCTATCCATCTATAAAACATGAAATTATAATTTTTTGTTATCCGTCACAGAATTCAATATTTACATTCATTTTTTTGTAAGACATCGAATACTACACATACATGTTTAACAGTCACAACATTAATCTCAATAACGGAGAATGAGAAAGAAAAAAAAACTACGGATTTATGACAATAGATTTGGGCATTTTAACCTTTAGAATATGAACGGCGATCAGCATAATTCGAAAACGACCGATGTATCGGCTACGTTTAATATTTTTGCAGTGCAAAATGCTATAAAAACTGATCTCATATCGCAACGATCACTTTAATCGTAAGTAAAGCATTCTAAAGATTAACATCGAATAGAAAATTAATATTTTCAGACTATTGGCCGCCGCGTTTAAGATATATTTGCAATTTACAATATTCATGCTCTATGTAAATATCATAGCTTTATTTAGAATTGTAAAAAATAGGACTGAATTTTGCAAATGACACCGAATACTGAACCGAGTGTCTACGATACGATAATTGATATATTCATAAAAGTTACTTGACCAATTTTAATTTATTACCGAGAATGATCTATAAAAAAATATCCAAAAGGTACAAATCACAATTTGTCCTATTTTATACATGTGCACGTGTCAATGTACGAGTGTTTATGTACATTTTTACAATATATAAATATATTATTTCAACATAATATCTCGAAAATATTGTATTGTCATTAAAAATAATAATAATATGAATACCACAGGGCAGATCTAGACGCTGAATCTATGCGGTTTGTCTAATGTATTTCGTAATTACAAAAAAAAATAGTAATATACATAAAACTCAAAAGACAACCCCTTCAGCACAATATTATAATTAAATTACTAATAATAGTTAACATTAATTTAATATCTCTGATTATTCTAATTTTAATTATGAAAATATTGTGATTTATATATTACACAATGGGGTCGAGAGGTTGTTGCAACGCGTCGATCAAGCAAGTTTCGAGCGGTACGTCTCCGACCAGTCGGAAGAAGAACAAGTGTTCAAAGCATTTCAACGATATGGAGCGCAGAGCGGGAAGCCGCAGCAAGAGCGAGGCGAATCGACCCTCCTCGCCCGCTCTTCGAGTTCTGCAATGTTCTTCGAGCAGTGCATAGATCTAAAAATAAAAATCAATATAAACTTATCGCGCAATCAATAACAAATAACGATTTTAACAATATCCAACCTTTTCTCGGAGTGAATCTACTTCATGTCGAGATTTCAAACCTCGTATATCTAAAAAGCGAAGAAAAGAAATTAATATGTAGCAACGATTTTTAAAAATAAAATACAACCAATCCTTTTTTTACGGGATAATACGTTTACTTTTTTTATATGATTATTATTATAAAAATTCAACAATTTTTATTGTCATTCAAAAACAGGAAAATCGGTTTGATAGGTCTATATCCGGATGTGAGTCACGATGTCATCATATTTGGGTTTATGATATCTCGTTTCTCAAAGTGTTTGCTATACTATGCCGTAAAAAGTGCATGGTCCCATAGTAAGAGATTTACCGAGTTATGTGACCCAATCGGCAAGTCCCATGGACTAAGGAAAAGAAAAGCATTTGCTCCCACCACTATTTATTTTTATTTAAATGCCCTTCTAACCCGAAATGGATCTTTGCCACCTGGAGGACACTACGTGATCACTGCCGGTCATCGCAATCTTGAGGACAGGATTGCAATGATTTCCTCCAGGTTAACTAGGCTTTTTAATACGGGTCAAGTCACCAGATGTAAGTCCGAGAGCTGAGCTGTCAATGAGCGGATTGTTATAATAATAATCGAAAGATGGTAGGGCCGATTCGTATTTAATTTACCGTATAATTGGATGCAACGGGCACCTCCGGTAGTACATCCGTCACCGAATCAACACAGAAAGCGGCCTGGGCTCCTCATAGTTCCGTAGAATCTATGGAATTATGATTGTACCCAACCGCGATCACGTCCGATAACGACACGCGTCAACACCCAACTCCAGCCTTGTAGTATCTATATAGAGATGCCCCAGAGTTTATAGAGTAATTGAAGATTAGCAGTCATGTAAGAAGGCGTTAACCTTCCGGAACGGATAGCAGCTCATTTTGTTAGTGCGCTATTTTCTAATAAGATGTTAATATCCCTATTTTTTAAATGTTGTAACAGTCGAATAAATAAATCTGTAACCCCCGGGTCATTCCGCCACTGTATTTGGTCATCAATAAAGATGCTAATGTCTCTCGAATTTGTCTCGTTGCATTCACCTTTATGACAAATCGAAGCCAGAGCGTTAGACCATTATTTTTTTTAATTATTCTATTTCCGGAAAATAGCACAGTTTGAAAACTATTTTTTGAAAAACAACCATATATAGACAAAAAGATTTGAAACAACTTTATATGAAGTATGAATAATTAATTAATGATCTTGGAAATGCAGCATCAAACAAGTCTTTTAATTTATTAATTTACAAATAAATTAATTTTATCATTGATAAAAAAAACAGCGACTTTTATCCTGCATAGACCATGGACTTTTTCCTGCATAGACTTTTTTCCTGCATAGATTTCCATGCACCCCTTTTAACTAAATAATTTTCTTTATAGACCCACTTCATTTTTTTATATAATCTAAAGAGAAGCACATACTTCGGCCGATTTTTTGTCAGCCAATGGAACCTTTGCAACGAATCACAGAAATTGGTAATTATACCAAAATTTTAGGTGAAAATTCTTTAATTTTTTATTAAATTATTGCTAAAATTTGGCACAACCACTTGTTTGAAAATTGATTTTATCCTCCAAATCCTCCTTCAATTTAATCAATTCTTCTTGTAGTGAAAAATCAATATTGATCACATTCAAATGGATTTAATCCAAGTTGCGATATTGAAGTTTCCTAAATCTTTATAACGGGCATTGATATGTTTTTTAAATTATTTCGAGGGTTCAGATTAGAGTTGAATGTCATTAACAACTATCTTATCCCTTTCAACAACAGAAAGCTGCATCAAACATTCAAAGAATCGCCCTATCTATATTATATTTATACATATTAAAGCGGATATTATTATCTAATAATTTATCATCGACCTCTAATAGACCCTTTTCAAACTTTCATAGACCCCCACAGGGGGTCCACTTTGACCCATTGGGAAACCCTGACCTAGACCAATTTTAGCATATTCAAACTTGTTTATAATTTGTGTTTTTTTAATTTTTTTTACTAATGAATCAACAACATAAAAAAAGGATAAGTTGTATGTATGATATTAGAATATTACCGGGATTAAATAATATTATAGCTTTTAAACAAGCTAATTCAGCTTGATCCATTCTCATGTATCTCATCTTGATCGATAATTCTGATAATACCCTGTCAAACATCGCCCCAACACCAGCTAAAAGGGCCGAGTTACGATGTAAGGTCATACCTATTGAAATAAAAGCGATGTAACAGAAGACATTCAATTAAAATCGCAATCCAATTACGTTCAATTTTAATACCTGGCATTAAACACATCAGCTGCGGTGTCGGAACCGGTGCTTTATTATTTCCTTTATCGTTACCATTACCATTATCCCTTTCATTTTCTAGATACTAAAAATGACAATAAATGCAAATTCATGACGTAATTTTTATTAAGTATATTTTTAACGATTATAGATTATATACCTCGATTGAGCGCCACGCTATTGCAATTATGAGCAATTCGTTCCAGGCGGCTTTTAGCAAAACGACCTGATCTTGAAGTTGTAATCGTGAAAAATGGGGCAGAGAACGTGCCCAATCGACTAAGCCGCGCAACTGACGATTTCCTATTTGACAAAGCGAGCTGACCGGTCCCCTAAACCGTCCGGGCACCAGAGAATTCGGCGAAACTCTCAAATACACGAGTTCGGTTTGAGATTCGGTCGGTCCGCCTTCCACCTCGACGAGCCGCTCAATGCTCAACTCCTGCAACGGTATACGAACAATTATTCACGGTTCCAGATTGTATATCGTCGAATCATATGTCATTTTACATTATCCACCTGCACCGAACTACTGGGATGAGCCTCCTCCTGGCCCTTTGCGGCGCGCTGGCGCTCTTCCTGCACGGCCTCGCGTTTCATTCCGCACGCGAGACATTTTTGATAGCGACAATACTGACAGCGGTTTCGTTGACGTTTATCAATTAAGCACGCTCGCTCTTCCCGGCAGGCGTACGTCAAATCTTTTCTGACCGTGCGTTTGAAAAATCCTTTACAACCCTCGCAACTGCAAAATATAAAACATATACATTATTTACAAATCGATAACGACGCATATACGAACAAACAAACGAATACCTGTATACGCCGTAGTGTTTTCCGGACGCTCGATCGCCGCATATGGAGCAGAGATGTTTCGAGCCGGATAGCGGATGATTGGGCGGATAAGGTTTGCCCGGCGTGTACGAGGAGGCAGGCGACGGCGGACCCGTCTCTCTAAGTCCATCCAATAGAGCAGTATCCGGCTTTATGTCCACGGGAGACAACGGCCCCATCAGACTGCCATCTAAACTTAACCCTACAATAATAACAAACATATTCGTGTGAAAAAAAATTTAATGAAATAAAATGCGAGCGATACAAATTGTCATTGACGCCGAATGAACTCTTACTCATCGCTAATTCCGTGTTCGCCGGATTTTATTGCAAAAATGAAACCATCGGTTTATGGCATATAATTGAGATTCTTGAGATAATTGAGATTCGCAAACGGGACGAGCAAAAAAAGCATATAATTCAAACTCTGGCCTGCGGCCAAATATTTTAAACTGACAAAGAATACTTAAAACACAATTATACGTTATTATATCGTTTTATATAAAGGTCTATCGTCCACGGCAGGTATATTTATATTAGGTCAAGTCATATATAATACTGGATCATTGTAACTTTTACGTCGTTTTCTCCGAGAAACAGAGATATTGTTTTAATATTACACAATAATATATAGCTAAGAGTCCTCTGTAAATAACTCTAGCATATTTTTAAATGAAGACATAAAATATAATCCTTAAAATGGATGATCTACTAGTGCATTTGCGACGCATAATGCCGTGGTCGTTCGATAAAGGTGGTGCAGAATAACTGATATTCTTGTGTGGAAAATACGAGAAAAAGTTTCGCTTAGCAGCCAGTGTAATACGACTCACGGGTGAGACGTTGGCGTTTATGTGGTTAACGAACGATGAATGAGCTGTATCTTACGGACTTTGATGCAGTTAACGGATCAAAATCTACGTCATTAATCATATTCTGGGACGTACAAATATTAGTATACTGCATCATCTCGACGATAGAAGCAAAAATTACTGTTTGAGCATTGAAACGAGTTCGGAATAAATTAACTTTTAAAAAGAATCGTCACATTTAGTTTAAAAAAAAATTATGTCATGCATCACGCAGCTTTCGTGGACAATTTTACCACATCCTCCATCGAACGTTTACTTCATTTAATTATTTATGTAAAGTTTTTAATCCGTGTGATTTTATATAGCTCCGTTCATTGGTAATGTATAATAATGAATCCAGCTTAGAAGTCCAAAGAATAACTTCAAAAGCATTTACGGTTGAAACGTCTATCAAAGAAGACCAGAGTCAAGCATTATAAGATCATCATGACAAACTAGCATGAATCTTGTGCTCTTTCAAAGCAAAACGATGATAAATGTCCTGGAAATAAAGATCTTGAGATGGATATTTGATATACAAATCTTTTTGATCCTAGAGGAAAGGAATATTTTTTCTTTGTATACAGTGATACATCATTCAAGGAGCAAAGTATCGCCCTCTGCACATTATCATGGAGAAGAAAGTGGAAGGTAAACGGTGGTTGGGAAGTCAAGAATCGTTTCAGTTCGTTAAAGATCATCTACGTCTGATAAATGGACATCAACAGAAGAAGATACATTAGGATATATAATGATGATGATGATTTAGTATGGCTTTTACTTTGCCATTCTTTGCGTGCTCGTCGTTATTGAAGTTGCCTTCGTCCATTCCGAGCAGAATATTTATTTATGACTTGACCTGATACATACTGGAACGTTTTCTTCAATCGATACAATATATACCCCCGCGTTCTTACATTAATTTATTCTTAATTATACTATTGTCATGATCGAACCTGCGATGCCTCGCGCCCAATGCTGAGCCTGAGCCCCCTGAATGATGTCCGTCACCGACATCATCGGCTTCTCCTTCTTCATCATGATCCGACGTTGATTTCGATCGCACAATTGAATTATAACACATCACTGAATTTTTGATAAGATTCAAAAACGGTCCAGAATCCGACGACACCGAAGCTAGTCGCTTTACAGCTTCGCGGATTTGAGACGCGCCGCACAATCCTACGTATACACATTTATTATTTTTAAATCGAAGGTATTAAAATATTGAAGTTTGCGGTCGTCCGACGGTTAACAATAGAGCCGCAGGCGAGGACAACACGAGTGGGTCGCTAGGTCAAATAGGTTGAAGCAAACAAAGAGGATTCGCAATTTCGCGTTATCTCAATGCGAGCGAGGGAGACGGCGACAAATTTTTTTTTTCAGTTTCGTGAAAAAAAATATTCGAATAAATGTTTATTTGCACTGTTTACTGCACAAGCCGAATCGGCGCATATATTCCTAGCCGAGAGCGAAATATTACGAAGTGGATTCGCAAAAAAATTGGCATAATCGATCGCATCGAGTCGCAGTTTCGATAAATAAAAAGTAACCCTTCGGCTGCGCGAAGTTAAGCGAAAAAAATGCAACGACGATATATCGTCGTTCGGCGGGCGAAGGGTTAATTCGGCCGGACCCGAAACGGAACGGCCGAGTTTTTCCGACTTTCGCCGCGGAAAACGACCTTTGCCGAAGATGCGGGCGGCAACAGACCCCGATACACATTCGACAGCGCCGAATTTTACGCAAAATTCGCGGGCAACCCGCAAAACTGCACAAGTGAGAGTGAAAAAAAACGCGATAGCGAAAAATCGCGGCCTCCAAAAACGGTCCGGGCCGATACGTCGCGATCGATATTTTTCCGCTGAGCAAACACAGACAAGAGTGATTTGTTTGCCGACTGCATTGTACACACGGTCCATATGATTTATAGAGGTGAGTCACGAAAAAACTGCAGCGATTATGCAAATATCGACGCAAAAAAATCGAGATCTATCGTTCCAAAGTCTGAACGGCGAAGAAATCGACAGTTACAGATGAGGGCTTCGAAAAAACGCGCATAAAAATGCATTTGTCGTCGAAACCGCAACTTCCGCGAAAAAAATATTATCAAAGTCGACGCATGCAGACGTTTTATTGATCGTCGAGGCTTATGCAAAATTCACCAGGGCATTCATGCACGATCTCATCAAGTTTTCATAACGTAATTATTGCAGAACGTCGTCGTTTTGTCATAAAAATTCGATTAAACGTCAATCGGCATCAAAAATAGAGGAACAAAAATGCAATAGGATATTGCACGAAATGCCAAATTATTAATTAATTCTCGATACTGCATTCGTATCGCAGATCGGAAGGTGCAAAACATTTGCAAAATAAAATCCTTTGTTTGCCCCCCCCTTATGCGGCATATAATGAATTCGAATAACGCGTTATATATGTTTTAAATTACTTCTTCGGATCGCATCTTCGGCCGTTCGAATCGTCGGTCGCGGTTTAGAATGCAGCGCCAGAAGGCGAAAACGCATATGCATACGGCGATAATCGGAGCGACGATGCATGGCCGCGATATGCAGGGTTTGGACCGCGAGACGGCGAGGGAAAAATGTCGAGATTCGAAACGCGACTATGTCGATGCAGCAGCGCGACCTTGGCGATCCTGACCTAGGCGACTGTGGCGACGTTGGCGGCGGCGGATCGATGCGACGGCGGCGGCGGCGGCGGAGCACGTGCGCGCACTGGCGGCGCCCCCGGCCAATGTCAGCCGCGTGCATCCCAGCGGTTGTCAAACAGGGGCCATGCCCGCCCGGTCCCACCTGTGGCCAAAATTCGCACTCATTTGTTTTGAATTAGAGCCCCGCCCTTTTCAAAACAAAAGAAACTCGAATCGTTCCAACGATTTGACGTTTATCAAACGTCATCCGAACGCTATCGCACGATGACGCACGTTTGCGCAATTTTAGTATTCTAGGCTTTACGTTTTCGATTGATCGACCGCCATCTTCGATAAAAATATTATATACATAAATAATCCATTATAACCCTTCGGCTTCATTCGACGCGAGCGAGAAACGTTACCTACAAATACTTTTCAGATAAGACAGCTAAAAATCGGATATGTATCGGATTAGATTTTGAATTTCGCGGGCTTTGCTGTGTTTATTGATGACATAAAAAAAATGGGCAAAATCGACTCGAATCGATCAATATCGACTTATATATTTCATTTTTCTTTATAAACCGTCGTAGAAGCGAAACATCCGAGGTCTTCGATCAAAAGAGAATTATAGAATCAAAACTAACGCAAAAATTAAAATGTCAGCATAGAAGACAAACAATAAATTGATTCTATATATCCGATTAATAGATAATGTATCAACCGATCCGTCACGGCGACTCGAAAACAATCGCGTCGTACCGGATGCGAGCGAAAAAAACTGCAGAACATATTGTTGTTTTTATTTTGTATTTGGCAATTGCAGACAATAAAGGACAATGATTATTTATTCTTTGGACATTTTTATATTAAAAGAGTTATTCGAGAAAAATAAAACACTTGGGGTCACAAATAGGCACGACCAGGTTAATTAAAAATAAAACGACAAAAATTGAAGACCACAGCTTAAAAATGACTTAGATTGTGCCAAAACCACAATGCAGATAAAACCTAGTAAGACATCGTCATGTGAAATCACACGTCATCGTTAGAGATAATCCTTCTACAGCCCGTTTTTTTCTATAATTAACGATTCCATCGATCTAATACGACACATTTTTAATTAAAGATATTGAAGATGTGAAAAATTTTCTCACAATTCATCATATTTAATGAATAAAAAATCAAATGAGTATTTATATGAGCTTTTATAACAATTCAACATTTATTTTCATTTTATAACATAAAAATCGGATTTATTTTACAATATGCTAATATTAAAAATTAACATATATCCATCTTTATTAAACAGAAGTGTTTGAAGATGCCAAATAATCTTGATGCGCATTTGGCATCACTCGTCAATATTTTTTTTAATAAATTCGTCTCAAATTTAAACCATTTTCATTTCGATCGAGCGTTAAGATCCACCGTACCATATAAGGTACAGTGCATCATCAAAAATTAGCATTTTTATTTTAAAAAAAAATATGCATACAGAATCCGCGAAATGCATTGACCTCTTCTGGGATGATTAATCCCGTCTCGTGTCCACCTTCACAATTTAAAAATATCTTTAATATCTGTGCGTAGTTACAAAATACGACCGATCTATTATTATTCATTAGAAATCTTTTTTAGACACAATTACGCGTCTATGAAAAATATATTGAGCGAGTTGAGAAAACCTGAGATGTTTTTTTTTTTACCAAAAACCAACAACGACATCGCGACGCCGGCAAAAGAACAAACACACATCAATCTAATTATGTTGTATCAACACTCTGTATGTGTCCGTTCAATCGCATCAATTGATTGAATCGTCCCGAGTCTGGTACACATCCAGAAAGGGTAAACAAAATACTTTCGACATTCAAAAAAACGCAGCGATACGATCCTATTCATGAGAAGGTCAAAAAGTTCGCCGAAAAGCACCGAAATAAATTAATCATCATCATAATAACCGCCAGCATCCGCAAAACCGTTCGTAAATACGGGCTTTCGTAATGAAAATACGAGAATCCCTTATCGGCCATGTAAACAAATGCAGTTAATGAATATTTCGGTGGTTATTTTCACTTTTAATTGAGATAAAACTGAAATGTGTGGACACTCAGATAACGAACCGTCTGATGATAAGCCGGGCAATGTCACCGTGAGAAATCAACACGTATGACGGGCGGGGTATCCATTCGCAACAAACACACAAAACAAAGCAATTGCGAAATGCAAATTTCGCCACGTCGAACGCCATCTGATAAATATGAGTCTGACTCGAAGAAATCGCGAGTCCATTGAATATTCGATCGCAGATCGGCCGCTCTAATCTCGAAATTATGCAGACGGAATCGGTCGTAGAGGTTGAACGAAAGAAATCGCAAGCGAATACGATTTTATGCGACAATCGACGTTTGAGAAGAATGGATAGACGTGACTAAGACGTGTATTTGGAAGCGTTTGAAATGCGGCGCTGTTGAAGATGGAATGGACGCCATGTGTTGAGAATGAAACCGTAAATGAACTTCTTCACAAGGAGCGGAAGTCAAATTGACCGAACCCTCATGGAGAGAAGAGCGGAACCACCGCTTGATTGAGTAAAAGATGAGTCACATGAAGATTATTGAAGAAGTTTACTTAGTCGTGCCGATGGGGTATATTTGGGACCCCAAGTTTTCCAAACTTTTTGTATTTGTCTAAAAAAATCTAAAGAATAAATATTATAAGCAGAGATACGTGATTATCGCATTTTGCGATAAATGCGACATAGAAGCGATAAAAGCGATAAATGCGATATAATTGCGAAATTTTCCATATATCGATCTCTCGATTTATAGCAGATGTATTTTGCCTATATAAACCAGAAGTTACTTCTTGAAACAGACGAACACACCAAACTAAGAATTAATAGATGTAAGTCGGTTTCCTGTAGAAGTTTATTTATTAAACTCGAGTCACATTTAAATATGATAAGAGCAAAGATGTGTTTTATATGGAAACTTTAAATCATCTATTCAACCCGCATGCTTAGCTGAGTAGATGTAATTCCCAAATTGATGAAACGATATCGGTAATAAGAAACTTACCTTTGTTTACAACATTAACAACCACTCAATGTTTAGAGGGGTTTCACATTTTTTTAATAATTTATCGCAAGTAAAAGTTGTTACTTTTCAACTTTAAAAAAACAAAAATAGACTTTTTAACTTCAAATTCGTAATTAAGAAATAAACGCGAAATAGATGCTAAAATACGTGTCTCTAATTATAAGTAATCATCGATCTTTATTGATCAGCATTGATCTTTATTGTCCGCAATTGCGAAAAAATAAATAAAAACAACAATATTGTTTTACAGGCGATGTTTTTTATCGTTCCGGACCGGATATGAGCGAGAAAAAATATCGTGCTGTGCCAGGGTAGAAAACGATCCGGGAACGGGCCTCAGAAATTAGATCGATATTTTGGATTTTTCTACCGAGCAGATAACGCCTTACAGAAGAGAACAAACGAATACCGAGACAAACCCCCTCCTACTTGCCTGGACACAGTCGAGAGGGTAAAATCCGATACCAACATGGTAGAAGATGTACGTCCAATGCCAGCAATGACCAAGAGAGGGAAACTCTTAGGAGCATACCAAGACGGCTCAGGTCCCCGCGGTATGGACACGAAAAGGGAGCCATCACGTCACGTGTGAGACTCAGGTTCCTTTGGCCTCGACTACCATGCGAGAGTTTGGTAAGGTCCATGCCCTCAGTGAGTGAGAGCCTTGTGACTGGCAAATAATGATGATGATGATGATATATCATATGTCAAGGAATTGTCGAAGAATTTATCAATTCTTGACTTAAAATTTTTGGGGTCCATTTTCATACATTCGTTTTATACAAAATCGACCCCATCGGCCAGCGAAGTTGGTTTCGAGCCGTTGTGACGGATCGGTTAAATCGATAAACTTGTAATATTGAAAAAAGTAGAAGCCTAAGATACCAGCTAAACAATGGAATTAAAAGAAACGCATAAACTGATTCAAACACTGATAGTTCTTTGAATTTAAGCCGATATATCGTTGTTTGTTTTGCATTATAAAACAACGTCTCTAACGCCAAAGGGTTCAAATAAAATGGTCAGAAGAGCAATTAAAGGAATATTTCCTACTCAAAATGCTATCAAGTCGTGATGGTCTGAATTTACAAGTGTATATTGAAGATATCCTTCGATTCTTCGACGAATTCGTTATCCGTCACGGCGGCTCGAAAACAACCACGTCGTCCGAAGGGGGTCTCTCAGGGACCCCAAGCTTGATAATTTCATATCTTCGCTTTATAATTTGATCGATAATGTGGATTTTCTAATTAATCATTATGACGCGTTAATGACAAAGCTTTCGGTGATGTCATGCCGCACGTATCACTCGGCACATCGTACCGGATGCGTGTGAGAAAAAACATCGCGCCCGTGGCAACAGAGGCGAATATTGTTGTTTTTATTTTTTTTTCCCAATTGCAGACAATGTTTTGTTTATAATATTTATTTATTAGACTTTTTAGACGTAGAATTTAAATTAAAAGAGTTACTTGGGGTCCCCAATATAACCCCTTTGGCACGGCTAGAATGAATAATTGAAGAAGAATCAAAAATAAGCAATGAAATATTATGTAGAATGCTTATAATATAAGCCCGACTTCAAAAATGTTAATAACATTAAATAATAAAAAAATTAGATCGAAATTCGAGTGTTTTGGAAAGTTGGCGATGTTCCATAAGAAGATGACAGATAAATGTAGATTTTTGTAAATAAAAAGAAGCACTAATGCATATTTTAAAGCAAAAAATAATATAATATCCGGTTTTATTCACAAGAAATACTCAATAACAATGAGACATTGCTATTTTAAATAGTATTATTCAAGAGGGGGCCCTTTCGACAATATCCACCGAATTGATATTGAATAATGGAAAAAAATATTTAATAAAATAATAAAATAATACAAAGCATATGAAATGGAAGAGGAGGATAATATGGTTTGTAGAACAACTGGCGATATTGAAGATATCGATCATGTCATTGGAATCTTCGCGAAGAAATTCGTAAATAAAGGATTAAAGAACTTCTGAAGATGATTATTCTAAATGTGTTGTTAAAGTTAAATCACCGATGAAGATTTGATAGAGATCGAAGGAAGATGATTCGCATGATCAAAGATATAATGGAATTCAAAGATATGAAACTGAATCTTTGTTTAAAAAAGAACGAAACGAATAACATTCAAATAAAAGAAGAACCAGCCCTGCCAGCTGCCGGTTCACCTCAAGATGCCTTTGAATCGACGCGTTACAGAGAAACTTCGCATTGAAGATCGATGACGAAAAACAGAACGTTGCATAAATTAAACTTTTAGAAAAAATATATAACGTGATTGAAAGATTTAAATGAATAGATTCGAATACTGATAGATCTTCGATTTTAAGCCGCCTTATCCGGCAAGCACATGGCCATTTCAAACAAAATTGAAGATGTTCGTAAGAAGAACCAGATTATGCATATCTATGCTATCAAATCCATCGATTGTTCAATTGTTACCAAGAGATAAACTAGAAGACTATGATTTGATATGAACTCGAAGCACATCACGGTTTAGAAGTCGCTGGTAAACCTCAAGATGAGTCAATCAAAATCTTAGACCAGCGTGTCGGACTTCATCCGTTTCTCTTTATATTTACGCGCCCGAAGAATCGAATCACTACGTCTTCTATTGTTAAATTTCACATTTATTAAAAACCGCGTCGGACACGATCACTACGCAAACGCCGACAGTCGACTGCCAATAAATTTAAATAAATACGCGTCAAAAATCGGATGCACCGACGAATTCAGACGAAACACATCATCCGTTCGGCTGGACCTCGCGTTATTTTTGCACGAAACAATTTGTTTTGATTCTTCAAGAATCTTATATGTACAAGTGTGCACGGATATGCAGACTAAACGCAAATACCAGCTGCAGAATGCAACATCTGAAAATAGTACAAAGACCACCCACACACACACACACACACATGCACACAGAGAGCTCTGCCATTTTATGTCGAGAAAATGTGCGAAAAATGTATGCGACTATTTTTCCAACGGCGAAGGTCGCCTAATAATGCGCATCTCGGTTGCCATGTGCACTTCTGAGAAGGCGACGAATGCCATCCATTGTATCCGTAACGAGTGCTGCTTCTGGTGTGTGCATGTATATTCAGATTCTATGTCGTTTAGATGCAAAGATAGCGATCCGACTAATGCACCGACTGCACAGTATCTACGAGTGCATGTGCAAGTGGGTCAGGAGCAGCTGACCCTGACCCAATAGCTCGGCCCAACCTCCCACAGCCATTATGCAGAATATTGAGCTGTATTCCATAAACCCATCGCATTCTATGCGATCACTCGCATCTATTAAATCGTCCTTGTTACACAGATTAATAGCCGTATTAATATTATACATAAAATGCAAAGTCTATATATCAATTATAATAAAATCTGATATCAATATGAACGAGCGCGCAATTAAATCTGGAAACATTTCATAAAATTTTATGTTAATGCGTCTGTGACAACGATGCAAAAGTGGTTTAAATTATTGAGACGCTATTAAACGAAACGCAATTGCATCGCTGCACTTTTGTGTCGTATTTGCATAGAGACATCTGCGAATATATTTATTTTAACGTTAGCTAGGATACAAACCTCTACCGAAACAGTTTTAAGCATTTACTATATATTAAAATAGACTAAATAAATTAGAAAACGAACCGACGGTAATAAACCAAATCACTTTGGCAATAATTTTTCATGAGATAATATGAATAAATACGTCAAGATAATGATTTTTAGGTTAATAAAACATTAATAAATAGTTTCCGATGACTTCTGCACTTCGTATTTGAAGCAATCGTCAAAATAAATACATAGTTAGAAATTAATTCCGAATGTGGATTAAAATTTATCAAAATAATGTAAATAAAACCAGAGAAAAACGATCCAAGCGAGCTTAAATATGAATACTGAAAATGATCGGCTAAAATGTAATATCGCCATCTTGGATGTTGAAGCGAGCAATTACTTATTGTTTAAATAAAACATTTACTCGTAACAGTATTCCAAGTCTTCGACAATGAATATCCGTCAGATAACAAGGAAGAATTGATAAGTGTCCAAAAAATTTTCTACCGAACAGTAAATTCTTCTTCGTATATCCGATCGTGATGCTTATACATTCTTGATTAAACACTTCATGGGTGTTGACGCGTATACGCGTCAAGCAGAACTGTTCCAATTTCCGCACTCACGCGTATTCGTGTGAAGCCGTGTGCAAAAAATGGACCAAAAAGGGTTAAAAAAATATATATTTTTTGGAACGTTTTGGCAAAAATATGTTCTCTAGGATCGTCTGCATTATGCAGATTTCATCTCAGCTACTAAGGAGGAGTCTGCTAAAAATAGCGAAAAATCCCTTTGGGTCATATGATTGGGATAATATCATTTTTTCCGATGTCCGATTACTCTACGACAGAAACGTTGGTATGTTTAGCAATCCATCGAATTCTCAGCAGACGATTTATATTATTTTTTCCTTCGTTGTCCAAACTACTACGTCTTAGATACGTATTAGACTCATTTTTTGTCTTTTTGGATATGCCTTTATTTTCCCGAATTAACGATAGTTTTTTTCTATTAGACAAGCAGAAGCAAATTAAGGAATGTAAATAGAGCGGGATTGATCTCACTATGAAAGGAGCACCAAAGAATATTCCTAGATTAAAACCATCGAGTAAAAAGAAAGAGATGATCGACACAAGCAAACCAGGAGACATGATCCTATTTTAACCTAATCAATTATGTTCTTTCAGAGGAGGAATCGGAAGAAAAAAAATTTTCATCGACTAATTTATGTTTCTTTATCTGATCAGAGTCCTTTCAAGATTAATCGTGATAATTGACGACATAAGGCCGACTGGAAAAAAAATCCAAGTCGCATCAGACTCGACGTAGAACCGCAAAGGGCTAAGATAAAGCTGTCGATACAACATAGATCAATCTTATAACCATCAGCCATCCACATAACGTATGATACTGACGTCAGATCATCGGAAAGACCGGGATTGAGATTAAATTTAGATCGTATCTGAGGCACTATGGAAAACCTACTAATACTTATCAATCAGATATAAAAAATAATAAAAAGAATAACATTTAAATCTATATATTAAATCTAAATATTTTCTCAAACAAAATTTGTCCGGAAAATTTCTGAAACAGTTTAACAACAGAAACATTAGGTTTGTGCATGCAGATGAGGTCTCAAATCTTAAAAAATAAATCAAAATCAAAATTGCCACTATATTTTAATACATTTATAATTAAATTCAATAAAAAAACATTTCTTTAAATAAAAATAATTTAATCGGTGACCTAAATTAGGCTTTCAAATTTTTAAAATATGTATAAAATATTAATTTTCAGTAATATTCAATAGAAAATCATAGCTGATTGAATAAATAATTCTTTCAACATTAGTTTAATTGTAAATATATAAAAACAATCAAATGATCACTGCGACAAACGAAAGAGTTACTTGGCAAATAGATTATTACCGAATTTAAAAAAAAAACATAATTAATTATTATACTAATGAATCATAACGTTTAACGACAGAGCTAGATTAATATCTGTGATTTCACCGATGCTACCTAAATAAACAAATATAAATATACATTTTTGTCAATCCTTATCATACACGAAGGTAATAAAAAAGATTAAATTACTTCTTAATATGAAAATCTGGTAAACCGTACTTCCATATTTAAGCGTAATTTAAATATAGTTTTCAATATTCAAATTCAATTGATCTACCGCAATTGTCATTTGGATGCCGCTTAAAGACAAACGTACAATCATACATACTAAAATGAATCGTACGTTATTATAAAGTGACATCTATGCCGTATCGAGATAAATGACATAAATCCGGGCTTATAACATAAAAGTAACTGACAGGATCAAAGTAATTCAACTGATATCTATGATATATGAACTAAATGTAAACAATAACAACGTACGGTTTAAAACATAGAATATGTCGATCCAACTGCTGGAATCTAACAAGATTTATACATGAATTATATGTTTATTTGCATATTTAACCTGTTTTCAATAGTGGACAGGGAGTTAGCCGATAAAAACAATTAAATAATTTTATTGAACTGGTACCAATATGTCAATCAAAATATTGAGCTTGGGGAGAGTTATGAATGGAGGGCGATTGAAGGCGCGAAGGGGCCCGATGGTGGTGAAGGTGAGGGGCTGCGCCCAGGACTCACCTCGTTCGGAGTCCATGGCGGCCGGGGTCAGTGACCTGCTCCGCCGCCCCACGCTCCCCGCCGCCGCACCTGTCACTGGCGGCGAGCAGGCCCGCCAACCTTGGCGCTCGCGGCCATGTCCGCCGTCGCATCTCGTGCTCTCCTACAAACCGGACCAGCTATTGAATAAACATTTTTATTTCGCAATCATAACTAATATAAATACAATGCCACCATTAAATTATTTTAAATATTAACTACTAATAAAAATATATAATACTTACGAAAATGCATAAAAATATGCATTATATATTTTATTTTACATTATATAAATATTTAATCAGAATTAAAAATAATGTCTTATTTAAAAAACGTATGCTTTATAATTAAAAAGTATGAGAACATTAATTTATATTTTGGACATGCCAAGTTTAATTGTGCTTACGGCCGGAAAATTTTAAATTATTGCGCCGCGTGCATCGAAGGAGTCGGCGGTAAGTCGTGGGCGGTTGTTTCAAATTAAACTTTTTTGCGCTCAAATATCTGAGTAAGTTCATCTTATTCGTTCATTTTAATGCCAATTTAACTTTATAATACATCCCTACATGTCGTTTAAATGTTATATTGCATTCATCCCTTAATTGCGCATTATGCAATCCATCTTTCCCAAATTCTATGATAACTTTTGTGTGATATATTTTTAAGCTGTGCCAAGTCATCAAGATGGAAAATAATATTGTATTATTTTCCAAAATTTGTGAGGTCGACGAATTAAAATGTTTAATCTGCACGTATGAAAATGAGAGTAAGAAAGAATGCTCTATGTATCATCAGAGAATCCTAAAATGCAGGCAAGTCTTTATAAATTTTAATATAATACACTGAAATATGATAATATATTACTTTGTTGTTTCAGAATGATTATTTTCACGATTCCACAAATACTTGCGTCCCCGAATCCAGAGCATAAATATGAAATATTATTATTGTTTCATGAAAATGTATCAAACGAAATGAAGCTAAGGGAGGAACTTGCAAAAATTAAAATAAATGTATCTAATCATTAAATTTTTCCGATAGTATATCGTAAAACGAACGTTTTACATATATTTTTTTTATTTAAGGTATTTAAGAAAGTAAGAGTCAATCCAGCGATGCTTGAATTGTGTTTTAAATACACATTGGAAGCTAAAATTTCACCGTTTTGGAATACGGTAGATAACGTTTTGGTAAAAGGAAGAAATTTCCTACTCGAAAGTGCTCCGTTGGATGCAGTTGACATAAAAATTTATGTAACTGGTAAGTAGTTATTTATAATATTCTATATTCTATGGATGTAATATCATTTAAATAATTTTTAACAGAAAATATGTTGAGATTAGAACTAAAATGTTATAAAATCATGCTTAAGCAATTCGACATTAAAGATTTAGAGGTTTCAAACAATGCTATAGATTACTTTTTGAATGTATTCGATGCTAAATTGTCCGAAAATTCGCTCTGTGAACAGTGGGTTCACGTTTTACCGAGGTTACAATTCAATAATATATTATGAGATTATTTTTAACAGTTATTATATATGGAAAATATTAATTTTTAGGTTGACGAAGGCGCGTATCATGTCGGTTGATAAAAAAATGCCAAAATCTGCACACTTTGATAGTTATAAAGAATTAAGAAGACATTGGAAAAATATTGTACGCAAAATTTATTATTTTATTTATTCATTTTAATATTTTATGGACAATTTTTATAATCTATTCCTATTCGGCAGTATGGATATCGTCTTCCAGATTTTGAAAACGATTTATTATTTTATGGAATTCACTTCCGACCTTTCGGATCGGAATTATACACGTATCCATCGATATGCTTACGATCTCAGTTACCGCTGATACATGTTCCACCACCGCAACATAAGGTATATATTATTAAGATGTTAAATATTATCTTATATTTTTAATCATATTATATTTTACAGAATGATATAATTCAAACCTTTCTGAAGGATTTTAAGTTTCAATTTCCGGGAGTATTTGGATTATCCGTTGATTTTGATCATAACGATCCACTTTTAACTACAATTCCGTATTCGAATATCGACGGAATTCCCAATCCGCTAATAAATCTTCAGGTAAATGATTAACAGTACAATAAAATATAATCATATATGTTTTACATTAAACCGTTATTATTTTAGAATGCTATTCCGGAAAAAATTGATATAATAAAAGCTGAAAATAATATATTTACTCAAAATTTAAGTCTATGCACTCCATCAGAGATTATATCGCCGAAGGATTCCGATGCAAAAAAATATTTTCCAATATTTCTTCCGAAAAAGAATATAAAACCCATTCAAAATACTCCAACGCATAATAAATTTATAAATGGAAATAATATTGAAACAGTGACGGAGGATAAAAAGAATTTAGTATTTGAAAATGACTCGTCAATTGTATCGAATGGTTCGTCCATGATCGATGATAAAATCTTACCGATCATACCGAAGTTTACAGCCAAAAAACCAATAAATCCCAACGTTCCTAGTACTTCTACTGTCGTAAATAAAAATGGAGTAAACATAACACCGGAATCACAATCAGTTTTATCTGAAAACGTAAATACTACGTTTACGAGCCAATTTATTTTACAGTCCGTTCTTAAGGAGAGTAATACGGAATTTAATAATTGTAAAGAAATCACTTCACAACAAAATAAAACAGAAATATTCAATCATTTCAAATCTATTAAAACTATTAATAATATTGACGATAATGCAAAGACGACATCGGCAACGAAAGACACACAAGAATTAAAGGAAAATGTAAATAATACATTTATTTATTTATACGTATAAAAATATGCCATATTAATATGTTGATGATATAATTTTAGATGAGCCAGGAACAGAAGATTACACGGAAACGAAAGCGGCCCGAAGTAGATATTTCTAAACTCAATGAAGTGCCGGTGTTAGCGAAGAATGATCCGGAAAAACTTAAGAAGATAAATAGGGATACAATCGCTGCTTGGTTGAAGTCACAAAATGTCACCGTAACTACAAAAATGACAAAGCCACAGCTTCTCGTTAAATTATCGGAAATGGTTAATAAATAATTTAATTTTAAACGCCGAATCGTATCTATAATTTGTTTTTTAACGATTATTTCATTTAAATTTAATTCCATTTTAATAAATTTATTTATTTATTAAATTTAAATATATATTTTTACCAATATGAATCAATGCATAGTCGGCTTGATTAAAATATAATTATTTTTAGTTTTTGCTTTGAACGCAGTTAACGATACTCTTCTTTTTTTCATTTTTTTCAAAAACGCTAACTGCGAAATCTTTTTGTTTTAGATGTTTTTAAAAGATTAATTGTCAATATGTATTATTGTTATATAATTAATATTTTTTATTAGAATTAATAATAATTTCTGCTTTTATACGAAACATGTAATCATGATTTCAATCGTAATTGAATAACTTTTAACATTTTCTAACCTTTAATCTATACTCACTGCTGAGTGATAGCCTCTGCGAACTCTCGAATGGAAGTCGAAAAAATCTGGTTCTCACTTTGGCATGAGGGCTTTCCTTTTATGCCTTGGTATGCGGTTTTAACTCTTAATTAACTTATTTATGTATTAAGTTTGAATATAAAAAATATATGTATACATATATAATTAGTAATAAAATATATGTATATAAAAAAACACAAACACTGTTTTATTCATTATATTTATAAAATGATAGTGGTTTATATTATTATTAATCCTTTTGGTCCAATGTCCACTAGTATTGGATATCGGTTTATTACTGGCAGGTCCACTCTTCACCAGGACTGGACATTTTTTGCTAAAATTATTATAAAAATGTTTTACAACATACACAAGACGTTAAAATGTTCGCGGAATTTTTATTTTGAGAGCTAGAAATCTCAATTATAATTCTTTTATTTTAGACAAGGAATGCAAGTAAGGGAAAGAAAGAAATTCCATAAAACATATAAAATTTCGCTAAAAGTTGATTCGCCAAAATGCGACTCATATTTGGGCATCTATCAGCAACCGATAGGACGACGGTTAGATGGAAATCATCATTTTACATATGACAGTGCAAAATGCAAAAATTCACTAAAAATGACATTTGTGGTTTTTAAAAAAACTCCGACAGCAAAGGGTTAAAATATATTATTATAAGATTTTATGAATTAAACAAAAACACTAGTCGATTATACGTAAAAAATAATAATTTAAACAACGCGTGGCTGTATAAAACAGCTTAGGTAAATAAATATATTTAGCTAAAATTAAGACGTAATAAAAAATATATCTATGCTACTATGCGGGGCCTGGCAACACCGAGCCACCGGTCAGATGGTTTGATTTGAATTGGACGTTAACTGTTGAGTATTGTCGTGTTGTCCTGTCGCTGTCCCCGCCCCCCGCCGCTGACATGGCCGAGCATCCTGCGAGCGCCTCATTCTTCGATCGAACTGACATGTGAGCAAACAGTATTAAATCATCCATTAAATGATACAGCAATATCCTACATCAAATGTCAAAAAAATTCAACCATCGCTGAGTTCATTTGTTTTTTTTTTATATAAAATATATATATGAAACGCCTAATTTTATATGTAGAATGATCTTCAATGATAATATTAATTTGTGATGAATCATCGTATGTGTTGTACATTAAATAATATTATACAAATCATTTTTAACCTCGTAAACAAGATGCTAATATATTACAATTATTATTTGAGATGTTAACGCAGAATGAGCTAACTTAAAACGTTAAATTTAAAAACTATACAGTGTCCTGTACTGATGCTCTTTGTTTAGATACATTTCATACCATCGTTTCTTTGATTGATTACTATGCCTCTGCGTTCTTCATTCACATGTTGTCGTAACTCAATGTGCTTTTATTCTGCGTTAATCCAAAGTGTATGTATGATAGCCTCGGCATATGAGATACTGATCTAATTTGTTAGTATATCGTGTAATGAGCCTTTCCTTCCGACGATTCATTTTTTTGAGTGTGGATTCATTATTTTTACATTTCGGATTAAATTATTTATAACTGATAATCATAATCCCTTAGAATCGGGTGGACGTTTATTTCTAAGAACATAATATGACGTTATTTAAATCATTTAAAAACATTTTAAACAAATAATATATGAGAATTAACCGATTATTGATTTATTAATATGTGCCGCTGATTCACAGTGATCAGTTTCGTTAATGCATCTCACGTTTAGTAGTTTACCTTTAGTTGTACTAAAATAGATATCTATATAAATACTCGTTCTGAAAATAAATTGCAACTCCTCTGAAGTATCAAATTTTAAGGAACCACACCAATTAAATTTTATCACGCTCGATTTACTTAATATTTTATTTTATAAATAAAATGAATTTAAACTCGATCTGAATAATTTTATGAAACATGTTTTGGTTTACACATGTGATGCAAGTCTGCGTAATTTCGCATCTGCAATTCGGTCATTGCAGTAAATCGCAAATTATTTTCAGACGTTCGAATTGGCAGCTGACATATTTTCAAGATTCGCTGCAAGTGTTTGTTTTTGTGAGATGTGACGCATGCGCACACACCAGGAAGTAGATAAAGGAAACTCTAGGGTGACCAACATTTTCGTCTTATAAAGATATTTTGCTCAATTGATGACGCGTAAAATAACAAAAAATAATTACTAGTGTGAGATGTACATCAATGGTTTTGTATTATTTTTGTTATTTTTTGTATGAATGGCACGTAAACCGGCCCATACGTGTCATCCCTCGAGTCTTCCAAAGCAAAGTTTTCTTCCTTTAGTTGGTACGAGGTCTTGTTTGATCCTTCTTCGATATTACTTCTAAAACCGCAGTAAAATCAGCATCATGGATTTTTCCATCGATTATATTGCTAAAACATTAAAAAAGCATTTAGTACAAAGCTTGGTTTCTCCATTTTCTTCATATATAGCTTGAAAATTTGAAGTAAAATACGTATAAACGTGCCTGGAGAACGTAAAAAGGCGTTAGATCGGCCCCTCACTCTCGAAGCTCGAGCCCCTCACTCTCGAAGAAGAAAAATTTAAAGGGTATGGAGGTCGAAAATGATTAAGATCTAGATTTGAGGGTATGGTACGTCTATAAATTATCTTCTATTCTCATCTATTGGCTAACATTGACAATCAGTTTTCCGTAGTTTATCTCCTGTTACTCTGAATACCGCGATATTTCTTAAAAAGCAATGCTGGAAGTTCTTCAAACAGGACACTTTCTTGTATCTTAGTAAAAATACAGTAATCTACGATAATTTTCAATGTAGATGAGACGAAAAATGCCTAATTGTACATTTCTCGATTAAAGAATCAGTTCTCTTCAGACATAAACCCTCTAAAAATCGATTGACATTCCTTTATCAAGGTTTATATTGTTGTTTTACAACACTACCTTCGAACATTCTACATTTAGGTTTCAGAAGTTCAAAGGGGAAATAGATATCTAAAAGATTCACCTGAATCTTGACAATCTTCTAAATTTAATGACGACATTTTGAGATCCCTGGTCGAGTCGGATCCTCGATTAAACATTGAGGAATTATTGCAGAGGCTCAAATCTCCAAGATTCTCTGTACAGTCACATTTTAAACGCATCGGTAAAACAAATAGTATGGGAATTTGGACACCGTACGAAGAAGAGCAAAGAAACTAAGCCTGATTTAACACGCCGAAAAGATCGTTTGGTGGAATGTAAAAGGGAACAATTACTGCAAATGTTTACTGTCAACAATTGTAAAATAATAATCAAACGTCTTCACAAAATAGGAATGACCCAAGAAAAAGTTCAGGAGTTAAACTGGAAGGTTCTGCCACACCCTTTGTATTCCTCCGACCTTGCTCCTTCCGATTACTTTCTCTTCAGGTCTATGGAGCACACTTTAAGAGAAAAAGGTTTCGAAATATAACTGGTCGAAAACCACTCCCCCTAATATAGTGCCATGGTGTCATCATGACAGAAGGGGTTGTGCAACTCGATGGCTATTATCCCTTCTCGAGTCGGCACCCTCATGTCTGAGGATCGTGACCATCCTTGTTCCGAATCTTCTTGATTTTGGATCAGGATCGAGCTTCTCCAGGGTATCATTTTTTCTAGCGAGATGTCCAAAGTATCGAAGAATCCTTTTGAGATATGTAGTAGATAGTCAGTCATCTTTGTTGTCACTTTTGCAGACACGTTTGGGCGTCAAGCGGTCCATACAGCAGGCGTCAATTTTCTTTTTCATGTTCTCCTTTATTTATTTTACTACGATAGATGAATGGCATGACAGAAAGATTCCAAAGCGCTATTCATTAAAAATGCAAGGGGAATGATTCTCTTACACTAATATTCCTTCAAATGTCAAACCACGACACATGTTAATTTTTATTATTATTTCAGTTGGATTAAAATTTATATTATATGTTTTTATTTATAATTATTTATTCAACGCAGGATAGATGTCGTTAAATTAATCGATTTCAACGTGTCAAACTACCCACATAAATATTATTTTATTAAACATGCGGAGGTAATGCGTCTCTCCCTCTTACATACCCCCTGGCCAGTGTTATAAAGAATTCCCTGAATTTATAGTTTCCGTGTATGTATGCATGTTACCTGCAAGCCATAACACTGGCTTATGGTCCAGGTTTCCACGTCGTAAGTAAAAATTGAGAATACTAGACCCTGCACTAAACTTTTTTTGTTGTCGCATATAATCTTTCTTTTGCGAAAAAAACGACGTCCTTTCCATTTTACCTAATATTTAATATTATTTGGATTGGATTGAATCTATGCAAAACTTTCACCCTTTCAATATTTCAATTTCCATTGAAAGGCTACTAAATAAACACGAGATAAGATAAGAAGTTGGTCGATGAACAAGCGTATCGATTATTCGGATTCATGAATGAAACGAGTCCCGCTGCGGATACGGCAACGATGGTGACACTAAGAGGAGATGTCCCCCTGCTCCAGCCAGCATCTGGTCCCGCGTACAACCGGGTCAGCCGCGTCTATTTCAGTGGGCCGCTGCCCTCGCGCCTGCGCGTCGCCCCTCCGTCTACTCGCCGCTCAGTGCTCGACTACTCGACTACTCGCCGCTGTTTGTTTTCGTCTGGACCACGTGACGCGTAACCCCCTCGGCCATGATTCATCCGAGCCAGTCGACGTCTGCGCGCCGAGCGAGCGGGACTCCGTCGCGACGCGTCATGTGAGCGGACCATGTCCTCCAGGAGTCGTCCTTCCGCCGCGGGACTCGCCAGTCCCCAGCGGCGCCCCACCGTCCTCGGAGCCGAGTTCAGTCCGTTTAGGTACAATCCCTCATCATTTACGTAATTGTTTTCGATCAATCAAGGATCATATCCTCGCATAAAACCACAAACGATCGCATCGTGCGCTCGGACGCGAGTATTTTCTTATCAGTTGCAGCAGTATGACGATAACCTTTCAATTTAACGCGATTGATAACAATGCTATCCTCCTCCGTGTCCGTCATACCGACGACACGAATCCATCAATTAATACAATTTCCACGTATTTTAGCAATCGATCCCCTCGCTCATCTCCGTCGAGGATGATTCATATGCACGACAACAATGGTGTGCAATGTCTCCCCTGCCGATTTAACTCTTTCGGTCTTCCCTTATGACTCGACCATAAATAGACTATCTATTTTTGATCGACTCAATCTTAACATTTCTCCGACTTTATCTGTCATCTCGACATATTTTTTATCATTTGCATTTGAACGCAATCCAATGAAAAAAAATCGACGACCACTGCCAAGTCCGACGCTTATTTTTACTTGGCATCGCGTACTTAACAAACGTACTTCTTCATCGGACGGACTTCTTCGTCATGTAATCGCAGAGCTGCATCAAATCCGGCTTTGTGTCGTTGTTATCGTTGGGTCGACTTCTCAACAAAATCGGGCAATAATCGCCTTGGACGTATTCCCAAAACCCTGTGTCAGTGTGGATGAACTCTTTTTGACGCGTGGCCAAAACAACGCCATTTCGATTGTCTCCTCGTAACACTCATATGTTGTCGCTGTGACCGTGTTTCGCATATTTCTTCTTCAATATTGACCTATCTTCAAAAGCAAGGAATTCGCATCGATTTGTTGCGAATTGCTTCGCGATGATTTGCAATTGCATTAATTGCGCATCTCTGATGACTAGTAGTCATAACAATGAAATCTTATGACCCATTAAACATGTTTATCGAGCAATCTTTCGTCGTGTGAATCATCCATCTTTTAAATTTAACCTTTTATACTCTAGCTTAGACTATTTAGACTTACTATTTAGGCTTTGTCCCATAATCTGACTCCTACGTTGTATTTTCTGATTTTATTATCCGTAACATTGTTAGATTAGATTAATTTGCTAAAAAATATATAGTTACTTGTTGAAAGAAGACGCATAGAAAAGATGGAAACGAATTTCGTGACAAATCTGATATCAACAGTGGTAGAAGATACACATCCAATGCCACCAATTGCCAAGAGAGGGAAAACTCTTAACAAGACCGCGTAGTTCCCTGCGGTATAAACACAAAAGGGGAGGGGCCCTTACGTCAAATGTAAGACTTGGGTTCCTTTGGCCTCAACTACCATTCGAGAGTCTGGCAAGGCTTTGTGTAAAAGCTAGTAATGTCTTCATTCGATTCATGGGAATGTCTAGAACCCTAGAAATTTCGTTAGTAAATCCAAGTTTTAGCTACACTTTTACATTTGCAAATTTATTCACATATAAGACGTAATTATGTAAATTCCTCTAGCTTATATAAAGGATTTACACCTCAAGCCTTTTTAAAACTAGAGTCGTAATTCGAGTTCTGGCCTTATGTTCGGAGAAAGACTGATTTTTCTATCCGTTCTGTAGGCCAATTACAACGTTTTTACATCTCTGATTGATCTCATTATGGCATATTATTGTTTTTCTTTAACACAAATTAACAATAGTATGTCAAAGATCAATCAATATAAGTTAGAATTAAATATAAAACGAAATTCATCTGTGGATGAATTTCGTTTGTTTCGGAGTTTCGGACCTCTGGAATCCTCAAACTCGGAGGTTTGAGGATTCCAGAGGTGAGACTAAAAAGATTTCACCTCGTAGATTGAAGACTTTTTTGATTTATAATCTTCAAGGCGTCATAAGAACGGGGCGAGTCCTCAAAATAGTGCTCATTCTTAACCCTTGCAATATAACGAAAATGTAGCTAAAGCTCGAATTTACTTTTAAATGTTCCCATAAATTAAATGAACAGATTCGTATCTAAATGACTTTTACATAAATGTTCGCTAGCGTGTGTGGTGAATAAATCGTTGTCACGCCGGTGTGACTATATCACTCCACAGACCGGGTTTTACTCGATATTTGTGGTTTTACGATCAACCACATGTTTTTGTTGTTATCTGGAATGTAAAAAAAGTACATGGAAAATTCTGATTTTTCTATTATCTAATATGGTGTAATGTGTTTAATATTGATTGATCTCTCTTCTGAATTTATTTATTTTTTCAACTTTCATGAAAAATACGCGAATGATTCAACCTTATGCATTTGGTAAATAATCCTTTGTTGTAATTCGCCAGCTGTGTAACTCGACGTTGCCCAAAATAAAATGAAATAAAATTGTTATAGCAGCAATGAACATATTTTTTCACAGAAGGCATTTACTCTCATAAAAATATAAATTAATTAGACGTGCGATGCTGTTGCTTGTAAACTAGAAATATATCAGTTTCGGAGAAAAATATGATAGCTTTATTCTTGGATCCGGTTCGACTTCCGATCCGTTTCTATGTTTTATTTTAGGAAGGTCTTTCAAATGTCTCCTAATATCTTGATGGAGATGACGCTTTTCCGCATACTTCGGACGGCAAAAATTCATTAGTGGTATTCTATCGAAGATGCCTTTGGCGAAGGGCAACATGGTCCGCGCTTTGTTGTTGTTAATTAGAGTAAAATATTCGTTCAGACTTGTCTTCAGATGTCGCTGTTAAATAGCAGCTGAAACCTCTTCCGGCATGGAACTCGTGTTGTACTCTTTTTGTAACACTATTAGCTTTGTAATTCTCTGTTTCTAAGCGGCGTGAGGATAGATTTGCGTTGTTTTACTTTTCTTATCTTAAATTTATTTTGAAGAATAAATAAAACAAACATTTCTTTGAATTTGTAAAATCCCTTTTCGATCTGCACCATTTTTTTTTTTGCGAACATAGTAAGGGGACCGTTTTTTGTATACATCCTGGAAGTATCTTAACGAATGACTAAATATAGAATCGATATGAGGATAAAAAAAAACTAAACATCTGTCAAAATTTTATAGTAAAAAATATTTTTCTTTAATTGTTTATTTGTTGTTCTCCTGTGATGAATTTTATTATATACTCATCTAAAATATCAACATCCAAACCCACGAACCTTGCCAGAATCCTCAACCCTTTATGAACTTGCCAGAATTGCCGTGATTCTGACATTTTTTTAATGAAATTATACCTGTGATTGGGAAATCCCTATTATCGAGTACGATATAGGGAGAGGAAACATTTTTGTGTACATATAGGACTATATAGTTCGCAAATGACAACCAACTGCTGTTTATTAGTGTACGGTTACTTTAACTGATATTTATGTTAAATTGATCTTTTGTAATTTTGGCAAAAAGGCAATTGAGTTCTCACGGAATGAATAGGCCCGTCGGTCATCTACTTGGACCAGCTGCGGGATGCTAGCTTCTTTGTTTCAAACCCAGGCACCAAAACGCCAAAAAATGTTATATACCCCTGAAGCAATACGCTGTAAATTCTTCAATTCACACACTTTTATTATTTTACGATGCCGAGCCGTCGTTTTGAACAATACTAGGTAAACAGCAAAAGACGATTAAATCGGCTCGTGGCAGCAAAGGGTTAATATCAAGTTTTGACACACATTCTAGTCATAGTTTCTTCCAATTAAATTCGAAATTACTTACCTTATTAACCTAAAATCTTTCTGTTTCCCACGTTCTTTAAAAAATCTAAGAAATCAACTTTATATTTTGTATAAAAAAACATTATACCAGAATTTTTAATCCATGAACTGGATTAGAAGAGTTGCATTAATTCATTTTGTAATTCTCCAATTTAAATCACGTTGGAATTGCAGACCTTATTTGACATTATTTATTGAAAGCCTTCTAGAATTGATCTTTATTATAAATAACTTAATTCCACTAACATGGAATTATTCGCATTCTTTGAAATAATCTCTAGTATTTATTCTTGATTAATCATTTCGTCAATTGTCAATTCTTCAAAGCTTTCTCTCTGGCAATTATGTATGCTAAAGTGACCCAACATTACAAAAATTTTGGGATTTGCACACAGATGTCTTCAGTATCCATTTTAGATCTGGATAGGGTAGGTCTAATTATCGACCTTTTTGTTCTCATGTTTTGGTATACTCGTCCCTGGCGTGTTTAGATGATTGGTAACCAAATTGGATGCATACCTCATTGTTAGCTAAAAAACGGTCCCCTGCGACATTTGCAAATCTAAAAAACAAAAGGACGACGTTTTTTCAACATTGAGGAATTTAAAGACATGGAATGATTTCTTTATAAGTACGTATTTTAATACCTATGGATATTTTTTAAACTTAAGAATCAGTGCAAAAAAAACGGTCCATTTTCTTGAACCGTGCGAGATGAGAATCGGATGTACTTTGATATTCCATATACTTTTTTAACACATTCGCGGACACTACGTCAATTGGGGTCATTTTTTAAGTCGCGTGGGACACGACATGAAGTATATGCGCAAGTTATAAGTTTGTCCTCAAATATAATAATAATACACGAAAGTGTTCAATGATATTATGTACATTTATTTTAAATCTATCTCTAAGTTCTTACCGTGAAACTTATCTGCCCCAGAATAGAAATCAAACACTTACAGACGTTGGTTATATTTATATTATTTGACTTCAAGATTAGTAATATTTATATTATTTGAATAGCAAATTCAATCTAAACAAAATTTCCACGCTTCAATATTTCTATAGAAAGTCAACTAAATAAACATGAGATAAGATAAGAAATTTTGAAAAAAATGGAATAGATAATTTCCATGCCATTTTGCTTTAACCAATCTGTCATGGCGGATCGAAACCAACGACCTCGTCCGAAGGGGGTCTATTTACAATGAAAAATATACCCCAATCATTTCAAGTCAAGATATTATTGAATTCTTTATCAATATCTTGATTTTAAATGATAAAAAAAGTTAATCATGATATGCTTCATAATTTCGATTTTTAAACTAATCGATATGACGCGTAAATGAGCCGCACGCACACTGACCACTCGCCGCACGTGTCAATCGCACGGTTTCACTCACACTCGGCACATCGTACCAGATGCGAGCGAGAAAAAACATGGCCCCCGTAGCAACAGCAGCTAGTATTGTTTGTTTTTATTTTCTTTTCGCAATTGCAGACAATAAAGGACAATGATTATTTATGATATTTATTCTTTAGACTCTTTTAGACAAATACACAAAATTTGTGACGTGTAAGACTTATTATATTAAAACAGTTATTTGAGAACAATTGGGGTCCCAAATGGACACAATCGGCATGGCTAGTTTAGAATGGAATAAAGTTCAGCGCCATCTTGGAAATGTTGCTTTTAGCTAGTCTTTTATAGATACAAGAATACAAAATGATCGTGAAGACTCTGAAGATGAGATGACACGCATGTTTTGATAATGAGCTACGTCGTAACTAACTCCTGAAGAGCCGAAATCGTAAAAAGTTAGATCGAATGTGAAGGTTCTGTTCTATTCATGTTTTCTTCGATTTAAACCGCAGTGTACATATCATCTGAAGAATATAATCATGCCAATTGCACGACATGAATTTTTGGCCAAAACAACATCGCTATGATGCCTCAGCATGCGCATTCTCCGGGCATGGACCATCGCATCACAAAATCATAAAGAAAAACTATGAATGATACTGCGTAGCGAGCTGTGTTTTTGATATTTTTCCGTCCTCCAGGAAGCCATTAGATGAAAAAGCTTCATTAATTTTTATCTGAAATTTCGTGTCTGTTTTTCTTCCGTATGTTGCGCGCCACCAGAAATAAAAGATACGCGCAACTATTTATATTCCCAGAAATCAATTTGCACGCCCGTAAACATTCGGGTATTTTTATAAAGATTTTTTTTTCTTATTCCACGCATGATTTATTGCCGCTATCTTCTTATCCCGAGCAATTTTATTACGAAACTCTTTGGATCTTGACAATGTTTTCGTTGAACACGTAGGAATAAATATAAATTTCAGGCAATTTGCGCTCAATTGGTTTCAGCGATAGGTCGTCGATGATCGATTGATTGAATCGATCGATCGGTCCATTGAATATATCAATGCATATCTGTCTCATTTTGCGATTTGTGACGCTCATCTTTAGCTTGTGGCGCATAATCTGAAGCTGCAATATTATTAAAACATGTATAAATAATTGAACTTGCTCCTCCGTCTGTTTACGTTCGAAAATAATTCACAGACGACCTTTGAGTTATTTTTGCGCGCGCGGAAAAGTCACCATCGCGTCGAATTCGACGGAAAATGCCGAATTTTCCGTCGCCGTATTTATGTTTTGTTTAAATAATCGATTGCGTTTTATTACGACGCTCGTAACTTACTTTTATTACAGAAGAAAACAGTCAATCATCCATCGCAACATCCTTTAGTATTATTATTGCTTTGTTCCGGTACATAAATTTTCATGGGTGGGACTCAAATGGCAGCAACGTGACCTTTTTTATGCTCACAATCAGATGCCCTTCCTCTCTATTTAGAGCAGTGCTCTCTTGACATTTTTCGTAATTATTAGACTATTAAGATTTTTGTCACATGAGATTGTATTAATGCGATTTAGTCATCCGTTTAAGGATGTGTGTGTGACCTTTGAAATGGTGCAAATTGAAAATTTGCGATTGCTAATTGTTCTAAATAGGTCAAACCACAGCGAGACCTCGAATAAATATGTATATTAATTTGTGATTTTATTGATTTCAGTAAAAGTCCGAGCCATTTAAAGGAAGTTACGCAAGATTTTAATTTTTCCACGTCATGTAAGTTTCAAATCGTGCGATAATATTTGCAAACGTTCGTTGCGTTTATCTGTATATTATCTTTCATATAGGTCAATCACCCGTGCAAGGATCTCCGGCGCAAGCCCGCACCATGAAAGACTACGAAGAGCAGCTGTCTTCGTTAAAAAAAGAAAATTTCAATCTAAAACTAAACGTATATCTGCTAGAAGAACGCTTGTATGTATCGAACGCGCCGGCACCGCAAGATAATTTATTAAAAAAAAATATAGAACTCAAAGTAAATATCGTTTTCAAATAAATGTTTATTTAAATGCCGTTGTTTACATGTTATGTTATGTTTTAGATCTCTTTAGAAGGATTGCGTCGCGATATAAATGAAAAGCAGGATTTATTATGTTCGGCTGCGTCTGCTCTGGAGTTGATGGAGTCGTCTGCCGCACGAAAAGAAGCCGAATTGCTCTCGCAGATATCATCCATGGAGGTTAATTTGATTATTTATTAACACATTATTATTGGGTCATGTCTAAGATGAAATATGATACCCGTAAACTTGTCGTCTGATAGTGGATCGCACGAATCAATGAATAGTGTTGTCATCTCTCATTTCACAGTTCCAAATATTAGGAAGATCAGAAAGAAATTGCATAAACAATCCAAAAAAATATCTATTCATTTCATTTTTACATAATATTAGGTCATCCCGAAAGAAATCCTTTATTTTTGATCACTTTCATTTGAGTTCACATTGTGTTCAAACACGGTAAAGGAAACATCGCTTTATTATTTGAGTCAAAAATCTTATTTTATTATTAAAGGTAAAAATTGTTGATTTTTTTTATCAGAGTTTAAACACGCCTAAGGTCACAAACACCACCAACGAAATTTATGAACCAATCCTAGCGATAAATAGATGTAAATTTTGGTTTAGATGCTTTAAAACGGGTGACAAAAAATTACAGGACGCCTCTAAATCAGGATGACTCACAAATTTTGATGAGGATATGCTGTGATCTTTAATTGAACCACATCCTCTCCAAAATATAGTAGAATTATCACAAAAAACTCGCATCTTCCAACGTCGACAACACATGAACATTTAAAACGCCTTGGCAAAATATGTAGGATGAGTATCTAGATCCCTCACCAACTGTCTTCTGATAACGATAATGCAGAGCAACAGAACAAATATGCATCACTTTTGTCAAGACATAGATCACGGCCTTCTTTTCCGATTTATATTGTCATAAACAATCGATTTTTCATTCACAGTTACAAATTGATGTTAAAAGGAACGAATTCTTTGTCTTTATATTGTATGATGCGTTTTAAATGTAAGTGTATTGTGGACTTTAGAGATGCGAGTTTTTGCGATAATTAGTCAATGGTTAAACGAGGATCTGGTTTAACACGTCGTCATTGAATTTAGAAGGTCGTCCTGACATAGACACACCTTTTAAACTTCTATTGCCTAATTTAACCCTTTAATGAGTAACTTAGCCCGAGTATGATTCTTGAAGAATCCGGTATCTTATACCTTTATAGTTTGCTATCCTATGCATCATTATTTGATACTGCTTCATACAACAATAGCAGGGCCCCATGGGTTATTATCTATTTAGTAGTGATCTAATCGACACGTGTCATGGACCAAGACAAAGAAAAGCGTCGCTGTCGTTACTGCCTGCTATATATATGACCCAGAGTTTTGGGATTAGTTGACCTTAAACTTCGTCAAGGGCTTTAGTGACCTTGCTGACCTTGGTCGAGCCCTGTTCAGAAAATAGCAGCATCCAATTTCTGATGTGTCCTTTATCAGTTTCCAGATATAACCATTTTACCCTTAACAATAAAATAAAAATTAGTGCCAATTGGGGACCACAAGTTTTTGATTTTTCTCGAATTTTTTTTTTTTTGAGTCGTGAAGCGATTATATATTATTATATAATTATTACTATTCAATATATATTTTTTTTTTCTTTTTATAAATGATATTAATCCACTTTCCCTCATTTCTGAGAATCGTGACCATGGAAATGGTTTTCATGGGAATATATAGTGCAGTGGTTTCCCGTTGCCTTCTGCACCACAGTAATTTTTTTTTATACTGCTGCCAACTTCCCATATTTTGACAATTATTTTTTGTGAAATGAAGGTAGTCAGCCTTCATCCCACCCCTCTGTTGACCAGCGTCACTCAGAAGTATTCAGAATGGTCACCCATCTGAATACTATCTGCGCTTATTGGCAATTAACTTTAACAATCATAATTTGATTCTAATTACCTCCAAGCTATGACGAGTACTTTTTTCTCGAATAACTCGTTGAATATAAATCCTACATGTGACAAACTTTTTGTATTTGTCTAAAAAAGTCTAAAGAATAAATATTATAAGTAGAGATACGTGATTATCGCATTTTGCGATAAATGCGACATAGAAGCGATAAATGCGATATAATTGCGGTACATTTCGAATAGATGAAATTTTCCATATATCAATCTCTCGGTTATAACATAGGTGGCATTTTGCCTATATAAACCCAGAAGTTACTTCTTGAAACAGACGAACACACCAAACTAGAATTAATAGATATTCTTAAGTCGGTTTCCTGTAAAAGTTTATTAAATTTCGAGTCACATTTTAAACAATGGCGAAGATATGTTTATGAAACTTTAAATCATCATTCAACCATGTAGCTGGAAGTAGATGTAATTCCCAAATTGATGGTGATGCTCGGTAATAAGAAACTTACGCTGTTTACAACATTAACAACCATTCAATGTTTAGAGGGGTTTCACATTTTTTTAATAATTTATCGCAAGTAAAAGTTGTTACTCTTCAACTTTTACTTGCAATAAAGATGAAACACGAAGAATTCGGCAATGCTGCCCTTCAATCAATTTGGTCTCCTGCAAATAGTGTTGGCCTTAGAACAGTTTTAGTAGCGTGCAATTTAATTTTTATTTGTCCGGCGTACTAGATTAAAGTAAATATCCAATAGAAATATGCTCGATGATAAACTTTAATCAATTTTAATCATCATATAATTTTTAATCGGTGTATTCTTGTATTTCTATTTAATTTCAAATGTTTTTATATCAATATATTGTATATCGTTTAAAAAATTATGTATGAATTAGACTTTTTAACTTCAAATTCGTAATTAAGAAATAAACGCGAAATAGATGCTAAAATACGTGTCTCTAATTATAAGTAATCATTGTCCTTTATTGTCTGCAATTGGAAAATAAATAAAACGATATTCACTGCTGTTGCCACACACGCGATGTGTTATCTCGCTCTCATCCGGTACAATGTACCAAGTGAGAGTGAAACGTGCTATTGACGTGTGAGGCGAGAGCTCAATCGGGAGCTGGTGCTTAGTCTTTTGTACCCAGGGTGAAGCTGTGTCAGACCGGTCCGACACAGTTCCATCCCTTGCCATCCACCCACACCGCATATACTGGCTTGGGGCTGGTTCAATCGGTGCAACAAAAGCAGTTTTTTTTAATGCGTGATTTAAAATTTAAACAAAAATTGCTTAAGAAAAGGGAGAATGGAGAAAGAAAGTAGCTTTGCACAACTTTCCGAAAGTCGAAGCACGCAAATGCCCTGTAACAAATCACAATCCTAACCAGGTCCATGTGTTCGATGGGGCCCTCCACGCGGAGACCCATAGGGGAAATGCCACATCTGACAGCATAGAGTAGATCGTGAAGCGCAGCGTCCAGGAAAAGGACAAGGACAATACAGAGCGTGACTGTAATCCTGACCAGAGCGTGCCCACACCAGCAATGTGGAAGTGCTACAAAGGTTAAACTCTTTAAAGTTTAGCCCAAAGTGCAGTGGCCAGTCAGGAAATTGACTGACCCAGAAGTCTGGGAAAGACCAGCTACAGTTAAGCCTGACTATGATGTTTGCGAAGAAGAGATAGGTGGTCATCGCTTTGGGAGAATCCCACCTCTCCTGCCACTGATCAAGAGCCGATTCGCGGACGCGTGATTTTAAAGTTGCCACAGATTCGCCCTCGATTGGGCAAAATGTAGTGGGGCCGACGACAACAGGACTGTTGTTTTTAAAGCAAAATCTGACGGCCCTCAGCTGGATTTCAAGGTCGAGCGGAAGGACGCCAGCAATAATTAACAGTGAAGCCGCTTGTCTGTGAAGTGCTTAGTCTGCGGCGAGACATCGCCGAGTGCACGCGTCATTTCTTTTGGTTCTCCTATTATTGGATATTCCGATGAAATATCCATTTCTCATTGCCATGATAATCTTATGGATGTAAATGGATCGGTTTAATGGATCGGCTTCATACCGCAATAATAGTTTAGAACAAATGATTACTTGTTGATCCAATGCTGACTATTATTAATTAGTCTATTTTCCAGCATGGATATATTTGCTATGGCTAAGAATATAAACAAAGATAATATCTGTATCACAAAAAAGTTTTGATTCTAATGTGTAACAAATTTACATTATGATATTTTTTTTATTTACAGAATGAATTACACATGTTACGCTGTGCTGGATTGGAGATAAACGATGATATAAGCGTTGTTCCAGGTATTAACGGGGATAATACTACAATGGGAGTTGACGATAGTGTAGCGTTATACGCCGCTGCATTTAATTTGCATCCTACACCGTCCGAAGTTGAAATATTACAGAAGAAGGTATTCAATATATCCGTCACTGATATTTTAGTTGTGAAATTGCGTCTGTAATATTTATGCTTTTTTAAGGTATCGTCTAAAAATGACGTGGCCTGTGAATGCCGACAATTAAAAGCTCTGTTGACTATTGAAAAAGAGAATGCATCCACTCTACGCGATACCGTAAATAATCGCGATCAAATAATTATGGAACAAAAGGAACAAATACAGTGAGTGTGAAATTATTCTATATCGTTTTTTGTATAAAATTTGATATCTTGAATTTACGTTTTAATATTTGCAGGGAATTGGAAGAAAAACAAAAGGACGGTGATAAAAACAGTTCTTTAAATATCTCGGAGAGGTATATTGTTTATGATTTATATCAATAAATACATATTTTTTAATTATTTAGAATTAGTTTCTAATTATCGTTTCATTTTTATTTTTTTTTAGGAAAAGCGTAGGAGCCATTGATACTAAGGTATAGCAAAATTTAATTTACTATTAATTTTTTTAATAAAACTACAGAATTTATATATATATTCTAGTTTCTTCATCTATAAATCCTTCAATTATAAAATATATAACTTCGATTAAAGAAATTATGCTACGTTATGGAATAAAATTCTAATATGATTTAAAATAAATTATAAAAATAATAATATGATTAAAATATTAATAAATAATTATGTTTATGTGATTTTTAATTAATTATATACGTTATCGGAATAAATATGGTAGTCTTGCATCCAATAAATTATTAATTAATATAATTTTTAGTTATTAATGATTGAAATTTGTTTTATTGATCGTTTGATTTTCGTTTTCAGACCGATCATCAATTAGAACGGCTTCAGCAAGAAAATTTAAACGCCTGTCAAATGATTCAAGGTATGTTTTTATAATCTCAATAAAAAAAATCGTTGTATTTACGTTTATTAATTGATCTTTTCAGGATGCTTGGTACGTATTAAGCAAATGGATCGTGAAAATAAAAAACTTAAAAGGACTCTCATACAAAAGGACGAGGTCATTTCGAAGCAGGTATTTATAATGCGCATTAAAATTGTGTCTGTCTACGTTTTTTTGGCCGTTATTTATTTGCGTTTAATTTTCAGCAAACCGAAGAAGCCACCATGGATAACGTGGCCAGCGTGAAAAAGTATAAAAACATGATTCATGCGCGCGATAATAAAATTAACGATCTAGAAATTCAATTAAAAACTCTTAGTGCCTTAAGAGAACACAATAGCAGTAAAATGTCATCGCTCAGCGACGATAAGGAATGGAATCTCGTAAATTCTCATATCGAGCATAAGATTAATATACTGAGAGAATCGATATGTGTGAATCCTGAAAATGGCGTAACAAATGCAGAATCATCGGATGACACACCGAAAGAAACCAACCAAATGTACGTTTTATTATTTATTTTGTATTTATGTTTGCATTAATGTTTTTTTTTATTTTTGTAGGAATATTCAAGATATGTTAGTCAGAAGATTGCAAGAATTGGGATATTTTCTGGATTCGCTTTTATCTCATAAGTACGTATTTATTAATTAACGCTTTTTTCGATAACCGTTTGAATTAATCGGTTTTTAATTATTTTTTTAGATGCGTCCTGGGCGATGAGAAAAGACGCAAAATTGAAAACTTACTAGAACAAACCATCGAATTGCCCCTAGGTTTAGAATTAGATAAGCATGCCTCCCAATTGCTGGAAGAAACATTCATGGATAGTTCGTTCGGAAAACCCTCGCACACATTCAGGCTCGATAACCTCACTACGATGTTCGGGCATCATGCATCGTTAAACAATACGTGCGATTCGCATGTAAACATTAAATACAAATACTTGGACGATACCCATCAAAGGCACGAATCGAATCTGGAGAATACGATTAAACGCCAAGCTTTGGAAATACAGAACTTAAACAACCAGATGAAAAATATGAAAGCTCTGTGCATATGCGAGAATGTAACCGTCGAAAATTCCGACGTAAACGATAGCTCGGGCAATCTAAAATCGTCTTGCTGCGAATATAACAAATTAATTTCTAGAAGAAGCAAATTAAAACCGAACCGAGGTAACAAAATATGTCTCAACTCCACGTGGAACGGATTCGAAGGACCGCTTATGGATCAATCGGAGTCCGAGTGCTGGTCCGAGCCCGATCGCAGCGTATCACTAGCCCGCATGGGAGGTCCATTGGACGACGCCATAAAAGAAGTGGTATCTAGCGAAGACGAAATATATTCGCAGAGACTAATTAACAATTCAAATATTTTACAAAAATCGTTGAACATCGGAAGCGTCAACGAAAATAAATTCTCCGAAAATAGAGATCAAATAAAATCGTTGATCGTCGAAAAATGTGAAATCGAAATGCTGTTGAAAGAAGCCAACGCCGAAATTGCATACCTCAAGAGCAGCCTAGAAACGAATAAAATATCGTACGCCTCCGATATGAAAGCTAAACAAGACGAAATCAACTCGCTCGTCAAAAAACTAACCGAAACCGAAAACAGTTTGACGCAACACGTCGCCGATTACACGGAAACTGTACAACAATTTGATTCGGAGAAAAACGTCATGAAGGGTGAATTACAGTTGACGAACGATAAACTCGTTGATCTCACGAATACATACATCAAAGAACAAAAACAATACGAGCATCAACAATCGTTGCTGCGTCGTGAATTAAAAGAAATGGCCGAAGCGTCGAATGTTAAAATCAAAGAGATACAAGACAAGATGGAGTCGGATTGGGTGAGCCGTGTCAGATACGAAGCTCTGCGGAGGGAGCTGGATAACGCCGCGCTCCAGGCTTCGCAGGCGACGTTGGACAGGGCTCTGGCGACCGAGCATAAGGTGCGAAGCGACGCCGAAACCGATCGGTTCAGAGCTATGCTCAGAGACGAACAGTTGAGAGTTAGCGAATTGGAAAACGTAAACGCCGAACTGCAAAATAGGCTCGTTCGCGTTGAAACGTGGCATACGTCGGCGAGCAGAGCCATGTCTTCGTCGGGACACGCTTCGGACGCGTCTCCGCAGGCCGGGTCGCCGGATCACAGCATCGAAGGCGATCGTTTGTCGATGATGGAGCTGATTGAATCCGTTCCGTCCAATGAAAAATTCAATCCTCGTAAGTACGCGTCTTCGGTGGACCAAGAATTAAACCATTTTTTTGTTGTCCAGCATTAAACTTTATTTTAAAAAAAACTGAAAATTAAAAAATATAATCTCCATCATTATTGAGGATCTCTTCAATACCTCTACCGGTTTTAAATCAGTAGCTAAAAATTTCAATATTCTCGATTGGTATTATCAGATTTTGCCAGCGGTTCGCAGTCCGCCATAAAATCAACGTTTTGTACATCCCTGATCTAAATATTATAATTTTACATCACTAAAAGGACAAAAAAAAATTCAATTTCTTTACCCACCTGTCAGTGGCTCGAAAACAACCACATCGTCTGAAGGGGGTCTCTCTAGGACCCCAAGTATTTCTTCATTAATATCTTGACATTTTATTTTTAAATGGATTTCTAAGAATAATAATAGTAGGATTTATTATTAAGAGTTAATTGAAAAAAATAAAAAACTTAAGTTCCCCTAGGTAACCCATCGGCACGACTAGGTTAATTTGTTCTTTGCTCTTTCTTCTTAATTATTTAATTCCGATGTAGCAAGTACTTATTTTTTTAGAAAGATTCGAGGGCCCCTAAATGCCGAAAGGCCCCGATCCCTTACATCGTTTTGCCTTTGGGTAGCTACGCACCTATATGAAATAACCCTTGTTCTTGAAAGCGTATTGGTATTACTCCCAAATATTCTTTCTTTTGCTTTAAACTTTAAACTACTCGGAAGTAATAAAAATCATACTGACTGGAAAAAAATATCAATAAGAAATTACCTTTTCTTAGTCGCAATCCGCGTCATTCCATGAGATTTTTACTCACCATACATTTATTGCATTTTGCATTGATTGTTAATATCGCCTAAAAGCCCCCTTAATGCATGGGGCCATTAAGGGCTCCTAAACGCTGAGGGGCCTCCAGAGCCCCAAAAGCCCCAAAATTACAAGGGACCCCAAAGGCCTCTAAATGGCGAAGGCTGATGCCTTCTATTCTTTTACATTAAAGTAGCTCTTTAGTTTGCATTTTGTATTTTTTTTTCTCTAAAGGAATGGTCCATAGATGATAGTCGGATGAAACGACGTCTAGTAAATACGACTGGTCTAATAAAACTTCCCTCTTCAGCTCTTAGATTTTTCTTAGCGGGGCATAAAATTGTCCTGTTGTGTTATTACTTCACATCGGTTGACTAAATTTAGGCGTTTTTATTTCAACTTCAGGTGGAGTCTTACCAATTATCAACAATATACTTGTTATAAACCGGCATAGTCCGTCTGTATCATTTCTGGGCTCTCGATATTTGTCCAAACGGTTCCCGCTAAAAGTCGGTG
>JAGXCT010036775.1:0-38033 GCA_022495035.1 Philopotamus ludificatus
TGCGCCAACCAACAGCTTGAAGAAGTGCTTTGCCAAGTAAATCGACCTTCTTTTTCTCGAGGGTTACATAACCCAGGCAGCCCTGTACTCATTCGCTGGGGTATAAACTTGAGTAGAATACAAACTCCCTCATGTAGAGATATTTAAGAAATTTCTAAAATCTAATCTGAGGGAATTCGAGACGTCAAAGGGCGCCCATATAATGGAACCTGATTCGAGCAAGCTCCAAATAAATGAATCGTATAGCATTCGTATGACCAAGGTGCTACGTATGTGATGAGAATTTGTCAAGACGAAGCCCAACATTCTTTATTATCTCATACACACCTCCGATACATGTAAATTAAATTTTAACTTAGAATCAAACAAAATACCCAAATCTTTAACAGCGATTGCTTAGGAATAGTTTCGTTCCTAAGCCTGTAATTAAATACGATAGGCTCCTTTAAACTAGAAAATGGCATTGTGTGACATTTTCCAAAACTTAATGGAGGACGATTTAATATTAACCAATCGCGCAAAGAATCAATGTCCAGCTGCAACGAAAGGGCATCTTCCACTAAAGTAATAAATCAAAATATTTTTAAATCGTTTGCGAAAAAAAGTGAAAATTTACATTGAAGGACCCGATGAATATCATTTATAAATAAAATATTTAATAAAGATCCCAAATTTAACCCCCGCAGAATGCCGGAAGGTGTATTATAAGCATACGACGTTTGGGAGGCGTACGTATATGTATTATTAAAATGTATATGTATTGTATATGTATTAAAAACAAATCGGACGATATATAAAGTTATGTACGCAAAGATCAATCGAAACGTGTCCCCTATCTGTTGATTTAATATATATTGAACATGTTGATTTTCCAATTATTGAATTGTAGGATGTCGGGCGTGTGCGCGAAATTTGTTTTCCTATCGAATTACGGAGCGTCTCAAATTTAAAGGTAGCCCCCAAATGCCTGTTTGAAAGTTCCAAATCGACAATCGGGTTTCCGATTCAGCAAATTTGGTACCCGAGCTTCGATCACATTTGCGAATGCATGCGAACCGACGTTATCCGCCGCTCGGCATCCGCACATTAGAGGGGTTGCGGATGCTCAGGGGGCGGGGGTAAAACTAGACGGATATCTCGGAGCAGTTTGAAAAAGATGAGGGGTACTTTGCCAAATCAAAATAGGACATCTCTTGTCGGATCTCCGACCGTGTCATTGGACGAGCCAAGGAAATGTTCAATGAATATCAAATCACGCGTGGTAACGACGCGCTGGGACTTGCCATTTCGGATATTGCCACATTAGCAGCGGCTGTCTTTGTGTGTGGTGTGGGTTTTGGCATGAGAAGAAAGTAAAGGAGGGTGATTTTGATATGTGCTTTAAAATATCCATGAATATATTCCGTGGATACGATAAAAAATAATGGTTTAAAATTCAAAAATAAATATTTGACGATGGATAAATGGAATTACAGTTAATTCCAAGGTGCTACACGACCATATAAAAATAGATAAAGATTTTAAATACCCATATCATACAGAATTCTGAGAATTCATAGGTATACGTAATTCTTGTTGGATCTGTTCCGTCGCCTGAATCGAGAAATCAATAACATGTGTTCGTCTTTTTTTTTAATTAATTAAAATCTCGTCATACCTGACTAATCATTGTTGAATTCCTCGTTAAAATTGCATTATTATTTGGACGATGCCTTGACTTAATGGGTCTAATAATATTTTACGATCAAAATAATCTGTAGAGACACAGATGTTCACAGAATTATAAGTAAATCGACAAAGCAAAATTTATTCCACAAAACAGAAACCTCGCTAACCTAGCCATGCCAATGGGGTATATCGGTAATCCAATTTATTAATTTTTCTCAAATAATTCTTTTGATACATATCCAATATGTCATAAACCTTTCAAAAAAAAGTCTAAATAATAATTATTAAAAAAATAATCATGGTCTTTTATAGTCTGCAATTGCGAAAAAATTAAATAAAACAACAATATTTTCTCGCTCGTATCCGGTATGATGTGCCGAGTACGAGTGAAACGTTCAGTCGCTAAGATTATTAAAAAAATCTAAAATATCGACCAAATTATGAATCATATCATGAATAACTATTTTCATTCTTAGAATAAACATTTTTTAAAAAAGGAATTCATCAATAACTTGACTTGAAATGCTAGGGGTATCTGAGATACCCCCTTTGGATGACCCTGTTGTTTTCCAGCTGCCGTAATGGATGGGATAAAGCGAAGCTTAGGTGTATTTATTTAAATATATACCGTACTTAATTCGATTACATATCGCATAGACAGATTTATGCAAATTGCAGAAGATTGGAGATTATCCTCCACTTCTGAGGAGTCACAATCTATCCATCGCTCGCTATTTTATTTTTTTAAAAATAATTATATGTAAGATAGCTACTAATACTTATAACCATGATATTATATATTTTATATATCGGAAGCTTTCGCGGTATCCGAAACTTTTCTGTCCTCGTACAGAAGATGTCTCAAGAACTGTTTTTTAATATCTTCAGTACATTCAGTTTCCGACTTACGACGAGATTCTATCCGCATTGAATCCGTCGTAAATCGAAACCAAAAAATAATTATAAATAGTAAGTAAATAATTCTACGCGATATTCTTATCATTTCTGATACTTTTATCCATCAGCGACTCCTGCATTTTTTTAGAGATTAATGGTTTTCCTTTATTAATATATCAAAATTAATTTGTAATATTTTTTATAGATTAATAAACGTTATAATAAGAGGCAAGTGCTCCCTGAAAGAGGTAGTGTACTTTTGAAGATCTATCGGTGTCCGAGCCAAAATTAAAAAAAAATGCATTCTGTTTTGAACTAAAGCTCCAGCCATTTTTTGAAGTTTATTTAGTTATTTCAACTTTATTTTTTTTATTTTATAACTTAGTCATGTTGAATTACGTCTTACGTGTCACCTTTAAGATGTCATGTTCGATCATTCTTCCGAAATATTTTTTATTATAGATAATGATAGATAATTTGATAGATAATTTTAATGTCTGAACTTTTTCCATTTTTACAATAGCTTGGGAAATTGTAATTATTTGTTTTAAATAATTATCGATGATTTTGTGTATGGTCGAGAAGATCTTAAATCGACCACAGATTATTATTGAATACCGATAAATTTATTTGCGTTATTCCTACATCACCAAAAAAAATAAATTGTCTAGATATCTAATGATAGTATTTTGTATATTTATTTTAAATTCGTAGTTTAGATTAAACTTAATATTAAATGAACGGTAGTACTTTTTCGCTAAAATTTTATTATTATAAATATGATGATATCTCTTGTAGTCTATTGCGTTTTTATTTTTCATAGAATTATTAAAGAAAATGTAGTATTTATATTAATACAAAATTGTATAATTTTTTTGTATTTTAATATATTATTCTCAAAAACGCGGAGGATAAAGTTTCATTTCGTAAATTTTTAATCTGGCACACATCACGTCTGGAAAGTTTTCGCCTCCATCACATATTTACAAACTATGTACTCTAATTACTGTTTAATACAATTTTGTAAAACAATCTGTAACAAATGTATTCTTGATGAAAACATCGAACAAACCCCTCGGATATTTTATTTACGAAACAGAGTACCCTCGAGTATTTGCACACTGGTGTCGATTAACACTCTCGCAATAGTGAGCGCCACTTTGTTGAGCGCGCTAAGCCAAATACTTCAGCCACTTTCGCAGTCTGGAAACACACATAACCAACTCTGCTTTGTACCGCGAGGACACAAAGTTTTGCACGTCCCAGCAGATCCCCATTCCGGATAGTCAAAGCTCGATACTGCACGTACAGCCATTGCAGAACATGTTCCAACAACTTGGGCGCATTGGGGCGACACATCTAATTGCACCGAGAAACAAGATTGCAAATGATCCCATCGAACGAAGAGCGCAGCATCATTGAGCAATACTGTAGTATCCATTATCAAGGCTTTATGAATATATGAATAAGTTCATACAGTCTTGTATATAGATATTATTATGTTGCTCGCAAACATCGACACGGGCCGCCGAAGACATCGAGTTATTCAGTTTCCCAAACATCGTCCGGCAACAAATGAGGATTTTATTATACGTTCAACAAGTAGAGGCTTGTTTTACAACGTGATAGCGGGCATGGAGAGTTGGAATGTTGCCAGTGGGTAAAAAAAAATCACTAATTCCCCACATTAAGCTACATTATATGTGTTTCGCAACGTGTTTAAATTTACGATATCTGTGATAATTTGCGATCAATCTTAATATTATATATATTTTTTAATATTCGCTCGACGTTTTTAATGATCAGAAAATGGCAGACGCTTACATCCCGGACGTAATGACTCGCGACGAGATTAATGGCGTCCATGTCGGACGCACAATGAATAATTACTCGAATATTGACAAATTTGCGGGCTGCATTGGTAATATCCAAAATGGCGTTGATACATTGTACCGAAATTACTAGTATACTAATCTTTCATAATATCAATATTATATTATACATACTCTTGTAGGTTTAAAAAATTTTGTATTTTTTATTTAATAGAGATTTTTAATGTTTATAAATTTGATATATTTCATATTTCTTTAGCAATTTTAAGTAGCTCTTGATATGCGCTATTTTATTTAAACCTGATTTTTTTGAAAGCTTATGTTTATTAGAAATTGATAAGTATTCGACTTCGCTTGCAATTTCCATAAAACTTCACAATAAAAATTAACAGTAAAACCTCGATACAAAGAGCCCTAAATATTACTTATATAATAAATTAATTTGAATTAAAAAATATATAATAATAAATTTAAACCATTTTAAATCATCTCAAGATGATTTATTTGATCTAACTTTGAACATTTCGTATAAATTCAAAATCGGTTATATTGAAGTTTTACTGTGCATACGATCAAATTTTTATTTGATTTACTTACCCACAAACCTTTCCCATATTTTATGTAATATTTCGAACCTCTTTGAATTTCTTGTATGGTTTAACTAGGATCTGATTCATTTAGAGATTTGAACATTCCGTCATCAAATGTTGAGAGCTTTTATAATTTAGGGGCGTCCTGTGATCCCATATTAACCGATTTTATTCTTTGAAAGAAAAATCAACGTCTGTTTTCAGTCAGTACCGGTCCATAAATCACATTGATGGTTTTGGCAACATTTAATCCCTGAACTATGGATAATATATTACATTCATCTCACTTTCTCTTCATTTATATTCATCTGCTACCAAAAGGTCTTTAAAATTCTATATTATTTTAATATCATCATCGTGGATCCTTCGATGAAGTTATTAAAACCATGGATTGATTAAATTTAGAGTGATAAGTAATAAACGAATACAGATAAATAGCTAGAATAAAAATATAAACTGACTTTGTGTCGACTAAAAATATTGCACTAGTTAAAGAGCTAAAAGAAAAATTATCTTCCACGGAGATTTCCACCAATTTTATTAATTTTTCCTCGCACAAATTTCTGTAATCTATAATATATTACTAGGGATCTGGTTATATAGTAATGTTAATAATAGTTGCTTTTAGTTAATCTCTAGGTTTATTTAACAAATATTTCACTTATTTTAATAATCGCTTAATTAGGGTGCGGCACAATTTCATTAATAAATAATTCGTTAGATGCAAATGATCGTATATATTGAAGATATCTAGACAGTTTGATTTTTTGTGGTATAAAACCTCTATATTAGGCATCGGTAACCTTTTTTGGTCATAGGTAAAAATCAGTCAAAACTTAATTATTTTCATTAAAAAACAGATTTTTAGTAAATAATAGGATACATTTTATTGAAAAAATAATAACAATTATTATAAAATCAAATACATCTTCGTCAATGTTATCAATATGTGTTAAAACATCGTACTACTATCATGTTAACGATATTTAAACCCTTTTCCATTTCATCTTTAACCAAGCTGTGCGATGCGTACGCCTATTTAGGATCCCTAAGTTTTTGGTTTTTCACAAATAATTCTTTTATTATAAATCCTACATATCACAAACTCTTTTATTTGTCTAAAAAAGTCTAAAGGATAAATATTATAAATAATCATTGGCCTATATTGTTCGCAATTGCAGAAAAAAAATAAAAACAACAATATTCGTTTTTGTAACCAAAGGCGCGATGGTTTTTCTCGCTCGCATCTGGTACGATGTGGCAAGTTCGAGTGAAACGTATACTAGTGACACGTGCCGCGAGAATTTGGTAGTCTTTCTACCGGCGGCGTGTCCTCAGTCTGTGGCAGGACATCGCCGGTTGTGATTGTCGTTTACCCCTCATATTGATTAGTAGAAAAATACAAAATATCGATCAAATTTTGAAGCATATCACGAATAACTATTTTCATTCTTAGAATAACAATTTGTATATCAATTTATCTTGACTTAAAATGCTTAGGCTCTATTTTTCGGTTATCTATTGGTTAAAATATTTCGTAGATGCTTATCCTAATTAATTTTCTGCATGTATCTTACCTATCCTAATTAATTTTTCCATTAGTTTCACAAAAACAACATAGGTAAAGGATCATGAGTTGTTATGGGTCACTTGAAATTATCAATTGGTCGTGAGAGATTAAATAAATTTTCATACGATAACGCTTCGGTTTACAAATTAAAATGGATTTTAAATTTGTATCTTGATATTCTTTGATTTGGGTAATGCTGTTATCATTTCGGTTTATTCTGGCCGCCGAAAAATGGTTCGCCGGAGATACTATGACAATTCTTCCGCCGTTTCGATGGCTGCCGGCCATATATTACGTTTGGTATATCCCCGAGGATGTGCCATGATCAAACAATACGCATTGATATAAATGGGGGCATAAAGGGTCACACAGACCCATTGTCCACCGGTAAAGGGGGAGGGAGTGGAGGTCCGGGTCCCGGTGACCCGGCCCGCAGATGCCCGTAATTCAATGTCAATTCATCAAATATTCAGTCGGAGCGAAAACAATAAATTGGTTGCGACCGGAGCTCCCGACCCCCATTTTCCACCCCGTCCGCCCCCCCCCGCTCTCTTAGGAGATCTAGTATCGAGACGAAAGCACTCGTTCACTCCGAAATGACTTTAAGAGTTATTCGCTTCATCGGACACGATTTGTGAAGCGATACCGACGACTCTCCGCTACTTAGTGCGGATCATTTAAACCGACAGTTTATTGCCATTCGATCCTGCCGTTTTCCAATTTAATTTCGAAATTAAATAAGTTCTTTACGATCCTCGACTAGAACTTGATCTGTGAAATAAATTAAAAATGTACACGTGCAAACGCGTCTTGGACGTTCAGATGAATTTCATGAAAGAGACGCCGTTCAATGGACGGCGGCTTAAACAAGTTTGAACAAATTTAATCAAACGTGTTCTATTGAGTGGACAGTGATTGGATGGTGTCTTGTGTAAACGTTAGAAACACACTGTCAGTCTCTGCGATTTCGAATATTGTGGACCGTGCCTGCTCAATTAATGAAATTCAATTTGATCGGGTCCGGACCCTTGTACGTCCGAAAGGGTACACAGAAGACACGAGGGTTGCATTCCCCGAAATTATTATTTAATATGATTCAATCGTAATTCCTTAAATGAATTACATAACGATTTTTTTTTATCAAATTTTAATTGACAGTTTAAAACAATTTCATAAATTTAACAAAATAACGGAAGTTGATTTTATTAAATAAGTCAGGTGTTGTCAAAGGCATTGAAAACATGATCTTTATTACAATGTATTGTTTGATCGAGCCACAAAAGAAGCCGGAGACAAAAGATTGATTGCGGTTTTCATCAAAGGACACGTGTAAGAAAAGCTTTGTACAGATTTTCTCGATTCAATTTAATAAAAAAATATATATTGTTTATAATTTAGTATATATTTGTATTGTGATGCTGGGTTTTGTTCATATGCCGGGGCTAAGTTATTTGAATTATGCCTAATATAGACCCTAATAAAATATTCTAACCCTACCCATATCTAGATACCAGAAATGCTATCATTAAATTACGGGCACATCTTGGGGTTGATATATAACATTCTCTAAATATTTTTAGTGGGTTTAATTAAATGTTGTTTAATGATGCAATTCGGCCCCTGACGTGGTTCGACACTGTCAAACACACGACCTTCTATTTCGGGATCTTATCAAATTTCTAAATTAATTTTGAAAATGAGCAGACGGAAGCCGCACGATGGTGAGGGGGTAGTTTCGGGGGAAACTTATGCGACCCTTGACTTGTTTAGGACCCTTGCCCCGCGATTATTACGCTTTAATAACTATTTGTGTAATGCATGAACTATCTTCATAAGTCTGAAATGTATTAATTTGGAGCCGTGATGCTAGGGAACTATGACGTATTATTGTGTGCCGATAAGGAAACAATGGACGCGATACGTTTGTCGTTATATCATATATTCTTGTATGCGAGAGTTTATCCAGTGGTGTATCATAATAATGTTAACCGATAAAATATGCCCGATGTAACAATTATTACATTAATGCGAATTACGCAGGTAATTTATGGTAATTTTCGGTATCAACTCGTTCACCTGAAACGCCATTAAAACATATATTTCTTGAACGTGGCACAATTTTTATTGCCGATTAAAATATTCACTCTGGAGCGGACTTTATGGCGTATTCCATGCTTTTATTAAAATTTTATGTGTAGATTATTTTATGGCCTTTCGGGTTAATAAATTTCATGATTTTTGTGAATATGCAGCAATGTTATTAACGGTATCTATAGACGTTTTGTTATTGCCGTGATAAAATTTAAACGATCATTTTATTACGCAATGATATTGAGATAAATATATATTAATAGTTTTTGGGATTCGCTTTTAAATTATGTGCCATCGGTAAATTTTATCAAATAAAAAAATGCTTAATTTAACTATGATTCTATTAATTTAATCTATGAACAAATAAAAACATTTGTATGACTATATATTACAGTTGTGTAGAATTTGTTTTATTCGAAAATAAAACATTGTAAAAAGCATTTTTTTTAAATAACTAAAGATTCATATTCTTATTAGTCCTTGTATCCAAGGGAGAGGCTAGACCTGTTTTCCTTTTAATCAAAAATGACATTAATTCTTATATTTCAATCATACTTATTGAGTTAGTATTAATTGTTTGAATTTAGGGAAGGAATAAGGTGATTAGGCTAAAGTTAAAACATTGAAGTAATTATGGGGTCTGATTTGGATTTCTTTTTCTTCTTTTTATCTACGCATTTTTATTACGCAAGATAAATAACTGACAATGGATTTTGGGAGTCGAGGATTTTTCTAAATAGTCAGGATTTTAATATAATTAGTTAAAGGTAGGATTCCTAGGATGTCGGCATTCCAGATAAACCACGGCGCATGACCATTTGTTTAAGTAATATGGTTAATTTAAGTTGGGTTTTAAAAATAAGATGCGAATAGGCCAAATCCTGGATTGGGGAGACGTATAGGAATTATAGAAGGAAAAGTGTAATGTAAATGAATTTAGTTAGTTTTGAGGGATACTTTTTCTGCTTCTTAGCGGATGATGAATAGATTTTTTATAGTATTATTAATACTTTATTTTTAAGTGGGAGAATATCCAATATTACCCTGAGGTATTTTATTGGGGTTTAAAAAGAAAGTTGTTTTGGTTTTTTCGGGATTTATTTACCACCGATCACTTTTCTCTAAAATTGGTCATTAATTCTTGAAAAATAACTAGGGTTTTTTCGCTATCTTGAACGTAAGTCGAAACGGTCGTAAGTTTTAAATGAAATAGTTGTACATAATATAATTATTAGAATTATTCTACAGTATTTCCATAATCTGTTTTAATTGCTAGTAATTTCTGCTGTTTCATTGATTGCATCAAAGGGGTTTGTTTTTCCTTAAATAATAATAATCTAAAAAATTCCAAACTAGTCTATCTTTGTCTTCTTGTGTATAGTTATTTGTCTTATCTTTATAAATTTCATAACAACAGGAAAGTGCCTGTCAAATAAGCTGTCGTACCTTCGAAGATCTATCGGTCTCCCAGTTTAAATTTTCAATTTTTGAGAACACGAAAAACTCCGGTTTAATCATACAATTTAATTAATAGATCTTTCAGCTTATCTAGTGTCTTTAACTCCATCATTTTTATGTCTTAACTCGTTCGATCTTAATTACAACAAAGTGTTGATGTGTGAATGCCTTTACATCAAAAGTTGACATATGATTAATATAATGTTTTAAGAGTTTGTTCCATATACTGTTAATATATTACTTTTTTACGTTTGACAATCCTGAGATCAGCTGGGATTTTAATCCATAATGTATGTTGTAATTTTCCAAAATTCTTTCAAAATCCGATCTTTATCTCTCCATTGCTTGTGCAAGAGTGATTAAAAATCAAATTGAAACTTCAGAATATGAAGAATATTCGAATACTACTAAGAAACGGATATTTTTAAGTTTTTTTTTGTCCTAAATCAACGATGTTTAGGATATTGTCAAATAAGTTTTAAAAACTTATACATAAACAGTTAATATATTATCTTTATCAGGATAACTATTTTTTAATAGAACATTCAATATGAATAATTTTAGTATGTATACATTTTCTTATCCAAAATTTTCGTTAGAATATTGGCAACTTCAAAGCTTTTTAGCCATTTAAACCCACCATTCGGCAATCTTCGGTTATTGCACGAGGATCCTAATAAGTAGCTTTATAATGATTGGAGTGCAAGATTGATGAGGGTCTTTAGGGTAGTAATGAAGAGCGCCCACCGCCCCGCCACGCGGCCACGAAAGAAGCTCAAGAGCCGAGCCAATAAATAATGGTAGACCACTCGGAGCAATGGCCGTGTAGAGCTGTAGGCCACGTGAGCTAAGTGGTATATCACGAATTTGTCAAAAGTTAGCCGTGTTTCTCATGCAAGTTTTCAGTTTGTGCGTGAGGCAGATGCCCTGAAAAGTTTATATCTCCCGCGCCCCCGAATCCAACCCCTTTGCCAAAAAGCAACTTGTCATCAACACGAGTTTACAATTCCGTACATCATTTCCATCCATCTTACATATAAAAAGTTGGATAATAAAATAAATATTGAAAATAATTACGTATATAGAAGTGCATCTATCTTGTTTCGTTTAGCAAAAGTCTTAATATTTTACACCGCCGAGCGGTATCCCATCTCTCGGGGGTTGTGAGGAATTTTATCCCCATGCCTCGTGTACAGGGTGTTTTGAGCTTACACGGAGAAGATGAAAACGTCACAAGTGACAAAAAAGCTAGAGGGGGGAAAGCGGCTAAAAGTTGCCAACTGACTCTGCGGGATAGAAGCGTTCCAAAGTTTTGATCAATTGATTCGAATGTAAATATGCAAAGTGGATTTGCGCGCTTGGCTCTTCGTATTTATTTATTTTTTCGAGCTCTTGGTATAGGTCCGGTTTTTTTTTTTTTATCGGAGCCCGTGGTATCGACTTTTGTTTTCGGGGAAGGGCAAAAATACAAACGACTATTAAAAAAAAAAATATATATAATGTAAAATACATTATATTCGCGCATTTAATTTTTTTTGCTCATAAATATTATTAATAACATATTTTCTAATTATTATAAATAATTAGCAGCAAAACTTTATATTTGTGGTGTAGATTATTATTTTATAGTATTTATTTAAATATTAGATATGTTACTTTTCGTTTCGGTCTTCGGTTCAGTTAAATCAAATAAAAATATATCGGTTTTCGTTCAGACAAGATGATGTTAATGTTTTCTCGAAATATTATAATATCTACAGATGTGTAGTCTCTCTCTCGTTGAATAAACTGTAAGCATGAGAAGCCCATTTTAACAACTAATTTGTGTTGCTGGAGCATCAAAAACTAACATTGCAATTTTGAATATATAAAGATATGGGTTTTTATTGCCGAACTGAAATAATCAGATATTTTTTTTGTTTAACTCATTCATTTTTTATATTACATATTATATTATATTTACATAATTTTAAGACTAAATAAAATACTTATATTTTATTTTAAGTTTACAAAATGTTCCGTCTAAATGCTCATAGATAATAAAATAAAATTCTCTATCATCAAAATCTAATATTTATTTAAATAAAATCGTCGTTTTTTTGAGAATTTTTTTAATATTTTATTTAAGGTTTCGTTTTTCATGGACAGCTCAAAAATAAATAATCACTAATAATTGTCTTACAATATGTAGTCAAATCATAATAAACATCCATGCTTTAATATTTCTGCATTAATCAGTCGATGCCAGGTTAAATTTTGTATTGTCATTATATAATCTATTATTTTTTAAAATGGTTTATTTCTACTTATTTACATTATTAGATATTTAAATTATAAAAATATTAGCACAAGTGAATGGAGTACTTTTGTTTAATTGTAAGCATGTTAAAGTTTATAATGCAAAAACATTAAAGAAATTAATCAATTTAATGGTTACAATTGCACTTATTCCGTTTAAAGTATTTCTTAAATAAAAAATAAGTAATAAATGCAGACTTTACTTAGAATATATTACAGTTATAATAATAATATAATAGACTATGATGAAAAATGTAGTACACAAAGATATCTATTGTGTAAATATAAATTTATTTCTCATGTAAAGTAATTATTGTGAATGTTAGGCAATAATGTTAAAATATCTCAATATTTTTCTCTTATTATTTGATCTTAAAGTTGTGTACATAACATTGCTCAAATTTTTCAAATAAATCATTAATTTTAAATTTCGCGTTTTCAATCATCGAGCTTTTATAAAAAAAAATATGGTGTTCATTTTATTGAAACCTTAACCATTATATCTTTTTTACTGTTTAATATTGTTTTTTTCTAGAGATACGTTAAATGGATAGTTGATACAAAAAAAACTTGTTGAATTAAACTTAGTACGGATGGAGTTTTTATACTTACCATTTATACCACTGTTAAAAATATCGGCTCTTTTGTCTAACGCAATTATCAATTATATTAAAATATTGGAGTTAACAATGAAAGAGTATATCTGTTGTTTAGTATTTTTCAATCTATTCGATGAACTTCCGCCCAATAAAAACCCATACTTCATAAATATAATTATGTTTTTTATCCGAATATCGATTCGCACACGAACGCTTTTGATTCTGGCTGAGTTATAGGCCGGGTTTCGGCCGACAATACGTCCGACATAAATAACCGATTATACCACAGTGTGTAGTAAATATATCGAATGTCATTTGTCGTAACATATTTATGCCGGATTTTCAATTCGGGCGAAACGTCGAAACGAAAATGGAAAACCTCGTAATTTATTTTATACGGGGGCGAAAAGGGACCGGACCATTGGTCCGCACCCACAAAAGGTGACAGGTACGTCTACATTTACACGGGACTCGGGCTCCTTCCCCGGTCCTTGGACGTGGGAGCCGCAAACTCCTTTTCAAAATAAACATATATATTGATTTCGAGTACCCGATATTTTTTCGAGAGAGAGAGGGCCACAATACGTGCCGGCGATTGCCGGCTTCCCTTATTGCGGCCGATGCAAATACGCGGCCGGGTCGTTTTTAATAATAATAAAACGCGGAGAAACCAATGAAAATCTCTATATTATGATTTGATCAGAGTCCGTGGCTCACGTCGGGAACAGAAACAATGGGGCTTTGCATTCGCGATGAGGACGAGATGCTGCCTGAAATTAATCTTGCCCCCGTCGGCATTGTGTACTTGGATTTGTTGGACGATAACAAAAACGTTTACGTTGCCCAGATTTGCCAATAATAATTAACGACACGCTGCCGCTATTTTTGCATGAATAATTACGGCATAAATTAGCATTAATGGGTTGTTACGACGTTATGGAGTGGGACGCCGCTGCAAAACGGTGCAGTCTCCTTACTACCCTCTCTGATATATTGTGATCTTGCCAGTGTAAACATAGGGGGATGGTCGGGGTGGTTTGTTCAGTGCATCTGGTATATCGAATGAAGTGTGCTGTCGAACAAACACATCCACCGGCACCGACATCCTGTAAATTTTCAGCTGAAAACAGTGCTAATATAGAAATACACGTTATTATTTGCATAACTAAATTTCACTCTGCAATATTAATAATGTACGAGTATAATTCGCAATATAAATCGAATTTCCCAACTAATTTATTATGTCAAACTAGTATGCAGCGTTCCACTGTCTCTGCCATTATTTAGTTGGATGCATCGAGAGAAATGTAGATGTTGCATTCCACAGAGTGCATTTGAAATATCGAGTTTCTTCCGTCGCTGAATAATAAATTTATGCGGTGCATGGAACGTGTTTACCCGCCTCTCCTCTACATAGATTTTTGTTTTAGCTAAATCTATTCGCACTGAAATTTATAGCACCATCTGAATTTTTAATCTCGGAGAACGCCGGTTAATTTAAAGTATATGTATACGGCGAATCGAAAAAGATAAAAATGTCTCGCGTTAAACGACACTTTTATGTGTTTCGCCAGGTTGCAATCTTTGGAATTTAAATTTGAAATTACGCTGCAATTTAAATATTGCCAGCCGAGACGACAACTGTATTAACACTCTGCTTGTATTTTTTTTATGCTTTTCTCTTTTCATATAGACTGTGATCATTTTCCGTTGCTTTGGCCAGAACAATAGTCTGCATTAGCAGGCACACCCCCACTTCATGCATTTTACACCAGAAGCCTTAAAGAGTTTCAGTTACAATGGTGAAAAATTTACAAGACTCTTCTTCTCAAACGAATACCATTGAAATGTGACTTTCTTTTAAAACGTTGAGCATATATTGTGTTTTTTTTTAATAAAAAATGGAATAATTAGTAATGCATTGTGCTTGATTAAAAATTTGTATAAAATATTAAATTTAATTTAGAATATATGATATTATATTATTTAATCCTTTGAACTCCAATGTTTTTTTCAAAAGCTTACCAGCAACTCCAAGCTATTTTCAGTGAATTTGCTAAAAATTAAATTTAAGGTAAAATCATTGGAAAAAAGTTAAAATAAATAAAAATAAAAAATGGTTATAACTCTTAAGTGCACTTTATTATGCATTTATTTAACAGACTAATTTTTAAAATTTATTAGTGTGTGATATTTCTTGAAATAATCGCCTGGATGAAGGCCTGGTTTTTTATCACACGTTTCGCAGAAGAAGGCAGTTTCTCGTCTTCCTCGAGGAATTTTTCGATTTGAACATACCATGCAGTCCTTATGTTTCTTGGGATTACTGTAAATGAAATGTCCAGTTCCATCTAAACGTTGATCTGTATCAGTTGTTGATGATTTCCCCGGCTTTGATAATGATACACGAAAATTCAACGAAAATCAACAAAGTTTGGCGAAATTTCTTGTTTTAAAGTCTTACGCATTATGCAATAAGATGTCGCCAATTGGTCGGCGGTATCTACCCCACTCATATTTTTAATATAGTTTTGTATAACCGTTGGCTTATTTATCGTGGGTTCATTATTTTGGGCTGATCTCCTCGATCTTCTTCTTAAAGCTTTTCAAGATGACGTAAACTTTGTACTCATCATAGTAACTATGCGTTTATCGCGCCAAGCTAGCACGAGAGTATTTTTTTTTCTAAACGCTATTTTACTCTCAATAACTAATCTTGGTTTTTTTATATCTTTGGAGTAATCTCTTTTTTATTAGTGACTGTATTAACATTTTTTCTTTAGCAAGTCTTTGGCCAATATTGCATTCGTATAAAATCTAACTGCATAAATGTCATACCCCTTGCAATCAGAAATATGCTGTTGCAAGTTGTTGAATAAATGTAGCACAATTCTACTGGTAAACGTCAAGTCAGGTCTAACCAGTACCTGAGTCCTATAGCTTCCAAAATATGGGACAAATGTTGAGATGTAGCTTGTACGAGAAGCAGACAAAACATATATTCTAAGGCTCCACTTCCTTGGCACGTCTTTTGTTATAAAAAATTCCGGTATGCGTTTCAACATAAGATGAAACACGTATTTCTCCGCAATTGTCCCAAAAAACATCAAATCGTCTCTTAATTATTTAAAAAACTACTCAAGTAAAAAATGTCGAGGTGACCTCGACATAAGAGATGCCTGTAAAAAACCGATATCGAGGCCACCTCCACATAGAAGTTCAAAGAGCTAAAGTATCAAAATCGAATGATATTGTGCTTTGTATTAAATTTTATCTGATTTTCTTTTGTGAGTAGAAAAATATAACACAATTAAAAACCTAATCCTAAATTTAGTATAACTGCTCTGTTAGTCTTTTATAGGGCGGGTTTCTATAGCGTGATCAATATTTTGGGGCTATATGAGAGTTGACTGTATTTCTGGCAATATTAAGTATAAAACTACGATCTTATTCAATTTTATAAATATAAATAAAACATTTTAAAAATTTTAAATGGACCAAATATTGCTATATATTAGAATTTTCTAACTATTTTTTTTTATTTTAATGAATATAGTGATCAATATATTAAGAAAAATTCCAGAAACTTCAGACGAAAAATTTTAGTGTTTCTTTGGCTATTATGGAAATGGATTTAATAACTACTAAGTTACTTAGTTTTATATTCCATAGATTTATAGGGTCAGTATTCTTTAACATTTTGATATTTTTTATAGATTTCTCAAAAAATAGCAGGCTTAGCAGCCCAAAACTATTGTAATAAATAAAATATTAGTTTATTTTTTGAAGAATATTATTCAATTGTATTAAATGAAGCTATCAAATATAAAATAAATTGTTCTTCTTCGTCTAAAGTCGGCACCCTCATGTCTGAGGATTGTAATCATACTTGAGCGGAATCCTTTCGATTGTGGCTCTACAGGATATTTGCATTCGGTAGAGCTCTTGGCGGTTCTCACTTGGTCGTTCGTTGAGAGATGTCCGAAATATCGTAGAATCCTTTTGAGACATGTACTTTAGAGTCTGTCATCCATATCGTTCCTTATTTTAGACAGATACATTTGTGCGTTTAGCACATTTCAATGGCGTATTTTTTTTTATATTCTCCTTTATGATCTGGGTTGCTTTAAAAATATGTATGTTTTTTAATCAGCTTTGATACGTAAATAATGTGATATTGATCTGAGTCATACATGATTTCCAGATAAAAATATATTTTTAATAAAAAAAAAAGTGATTTCCTAAAATATAATCCTCATTCCTTATACTCATATACATATACACAAGTTAATGATGATGAGGTCTGGTTTTAATGTGTTTGTTCGGGGTCGGGGGCCCCAGGGCGTCGGACAGGGCCCAGCGGGCGCGCCCCTCATGTCGCCCCTGTCTCTCCACAACTGTTGCATGAAATGTTCAGTGGGTACCTACTAACGGCCAATGTTTCCCTTTCTGTTGTGTCTTACATATAGGACGAGAAGAACCAACTCCTTATTACAAATATATGGCTGTCTTTGGTAAGTGTATATCAAAAAATACATCTGCTAAATAAAAATCATTATATTGTTTACACACACGACAGTACGTCAACAATTTTGCAATAATAAAAGATAAATAAACATATTTTCGCAAGTTGGTAATATAATATGAGCTGTACGTATACACAGTAATATGGAGAAATTGAAAATTTGGTATCGGACAGGGAAATAAATTCCGTCTTATTGCGGAAGTCGTACATCATAAACGTTGGTACGTTTTTCGGGATACAAATACGTGATACGATAGTGGGGAATAAGATCACACTTTTATCGCATATATCTGACTCGGAAAATCTCATAAATTATTAATTTTCCTTCATTATGTTGCCGTACGAAAAATTCCATTATTTATCGCGGGAATAAATATTCGCATATATGAATATTCGCAAACGAACGACTAATTTTGATCGGTCCGTTGACAGAACAACATTCATCAAGTGCACTATTTACAATCGTTTGATGCACACGTGCCAAAGCAAACATTGGCCGATTTTGTGGTCACAAATCCAACGTCAAATAATCCGCAGCGTTTAATTTGCACAACGCAAATGCTGCAGCGAAATTGATGACTTTTTACGTAACGGATAATTTCAATTTTGAAATTTGGCGCCCGTTTGTCATGCAAAATTGCATCCGTATGCGATTGTGCTCATTGTCATCGGATATATATGTAGCAGTCGTAAATAATAATTAATATCGTATGAAACTTTGGACGTAAATAAAATTCGCTCATATGAAACTTGTATCCGGTGCAGAATTAATGCGATTAAATCGCGATAGTTTTAATATTGAGTCCGTGAGAAAATAATAAATTATCGGATATTCTAAGCGACTGCTGTGCACGGCAGTAAACTACTGCATTGCACAGGAAATGCAGTTTAATTCCGTAATTAATTTATGGATTCATAAATACAGAGTGCTGTATATAAATGTTTTTATTATCGCATCGATGTTTATTTCATGTGGATTTTTCGCATTTCCAACTATTTCATTTTCCCTGACGGGCCTTTGGAATATATTATGAGACGCATTAACCCGGCGGGATTTCGACGGGTAAATTCTTTTTTGAAAACATCAATTCGCAACTGGAATAAATAAAAAAAGGATAGAAAACTTTATCAAGAAATCATAAATATATATGGGATCGAATTAAATATTACTCTGAACGAGCGATTTATTTTCGGCGGGCTTTCATCTCGCAATATTGATTTGCAAATTATTATTATTGCATCTGTAACATGCCATAATTAACTAGCTTGGCAACGTGCCTTGAAATCGACGAGAAAAATATTTTCATTCGCGAAAAATTAATTATACAATTCGTCGGCATAATAAGCGGCTCATTTTATTACCAAATACATGAATAAAATAATACTGTCATGTGTGTATAATATATTTATAAATAATTTATATGTATAAAATAAGAAATTAAATATATAAAATATTTTTTTATTTCCGCCATATAATAACGTCACATATATAATACAATGATTATTATATAATTATTTATATTAATTTATATTTAATATAAACAATTATATTTAATTACTTAATGTGTAATGGCGGTATTAGGTATATTAAATAAATCCACTAAACACAATCAAATTTAATAAATATTCTCATAACCTAACAAATAAAACTTAACAAACAAATCAAAGACACACTTACGCAAATAAAAACCTTAGTTGTTGATAATGTTTATTAACAATCAGGGTTACGAACAGCCATTCCTTTACAGAAAAATGAATTTACAAAAGAAAAAGAATTTTCGCCAATAGTGAATGTGACCACTTAACACCCCACCCTCCCCTGTGTTGTGTTAGTAATGCATCCTGAACGTTATTAATTCCATTTAATCCTATAAATTTTATTTAAATAGATCCTCTAAATGTTTATTAGATAGAATTTCGTATTTATGCATGTGAATTTAATTTATTTAAACACTCTGGCCATACATAATATATTCTTGGTGTATTCAAACCGTTATGTATAACCAGAGTTTCGTATCTCTTCAGACACGTTTTCACGAACTTCTTTTAAAACAAAGTGTAGTGCCATATCACAACCTCACGAATGTCTTGTATTATTATTTTAGATCTAAACTTTTCATCCCTTGACATTATTCTACATCATTCCCGTGTATGCGTTGATTATAATTATTTGGCTAAATGTGTAAATGTTATTATGTTTATAGCGCATGGTTTATGTAATAAATGTTTTCTTTATGCTAAAAAAAATATATATATGAAAACACTGATGCTTACATCTAGTATTATCTTTCATACACACTCTTAGAATATATCACATTCTGTATTAATGAATATCTTTTCCTAAATAAAAATTAATATGAATCAATTGTTCGATAAGAATATATTAAATATTCCGAAAGTATAGAGAAATTATGCTTGCAAGCTAAGTAGTTAGCTAGTCTATACTATTTTCCCATGTTGGCTTTTATCTGAATTAAAATTAATCAAAAAAAAAAATAATAAGAAAAATTTGTTTTTCTTTACATAAGCACAAAATAATACACAAAAATATACTTTTCACGCTCACTCACACTGATGCTATACTTTCATTCGACTACAATCACCGAATTTTCATCTTAAAAAAAATATACATGAATCAAATACATTCAATGTTGATTCAAATATTTTTTTTATCAATTATTTTTAATATTGAATCAACACAAAAAATATTATATTATTTTCAAAAATAATATTTAGCTTTATCGCACATACAAAAAAAATCTCACAAGATGCGTTAATGACATTCATCAACAAAATGCTGCTTTTATATATATAAATCATGCTCACACATAAAATTGCCACGTTAGAGCTTACACGAATAATGAGGCATTTTCAAACGTTGATTATTATTGATATTGTTTGAGAATGCCTGCATTTTACACTGAAAAGTAGTAAAAATTCATGAAAAGAGTCGCATTCAGAGATATACATATATATGGAAAAAAAAAGAAATGTGTGCTTGTTTGTTGGTAGTCGGTGTCATTAGCGCTTCCTTATATATGTGAGTAGTAATTCCAGTGTCTTAGTTATTTTAAGATTATATTTAAATATATCCGTACTAAAATATTATTTTAAATTGCATGAACATCAGGAGTGGAATGATTACAACTTGCGGTGGAACGACTCGGAATACGGCGGCGTCAAGGATCTCAGGATAACACCGAACAAGCTGTGGAAGCCGGACGTCCTCATGTACAATAGGTATTGACGAAATTATCGCATTCAACGATTAGCCATATGATTTTATTGCAATATTGTGTTTTTATTGTACTGAACTGTTGAGATTTTCTGTTGCGATTTTCATTAAACCGCGTCAGAATTGTAAATGGGGAGGGTTGGCCGGGGGGTGTTGGGTAAGGGGACACATTCGCAACGGGTTAAGGCAGGTGCGGTTAACCAACTACCCCAGCAAACTTTCCGCAGGTGCTGATTGCCGCTCTACCTATTAGTCCTTCGCACAAATAAATTTCGTATAACATTAATTAAATCAGCGCAGGACCCACCCCTGGATTTTCGCCAGGTACCGGCCCTCTTGCCTAATTTTTAGCAGTGCTGAAACTTAATTAGTTGTGCAGGATTTTAATGAAAATATGAATTATGGAATTCGTTACCGATTTTCTTTGCGCGCGGGGGCCCACCCGTTGCGGTTTTTCCGGCTTTTCTGCGAGAGCGCTTTTTCAGCAAAGTTTTCTCATCATGAAATCAACAGATTTCGAGCAAATTGTTTCGTCGCATTAAAATAAATTATCCAAATTGTAATGTATATCAAATAAGATATTATCATCAGTGATGGAATGCTGAAATGTATCATCTTAATATAAATCCATTTAATCCAACATTTTATTAAAAAATGACTTAATAAATTATCTTTGTGGTGAAACTAAGCTGAAGCATACCGGCTATAAATCACAAATCTAAAGTCTGTTTTGTCATTAATCCTTCATTTAAAATCCCCTGAAAATCTCACTAATGTATTTTTTAGACAGTGATACCCCGTTTTTATATTTTTGAAGGGTCTGACAAAAAAGGCCACCTAAAAACAAGGAATATAATTAAAAAGTAATTTATAAATAATTTTAAAGAAATGCCTTATCGATTTCAGTTTCTAAAAATAATATTTTAATTTCACCCCATGGTTTAGGAGTGTAATTTTCATTGAATCTTAAATAGCACATTTTGAATTTGTTACAATCCTAGCTTCTAGAAATCTGGAAATATTTTAATGCCGCTCTTGTAAATATGTAGTTTAAATAATCAGTATTAATCTGAAAAGATGATATTCAGACGGAGCTATGTCTCGAGAATATGGAGGGTGACAAAATGATCTCCATCTATGGTCGGATTTATTTTTTCGTGTAATTTTTGTCGTATGCTGAAGAGTATTGTCATTCTGAAAAAAACATTAGTCTTTGATGCATGAAAGGAGGTTCGTTTTTTCGTCTTTTCCGTCGCTAAACGGTCCAGTTGTTCACAATAAAGTTTCGCATTAATTGTTTATACAAGTTTTAGAGATTAAAATTATTAATTACGGCCTCCCAGTTCCATTATACGCTTAGGGGTAGGTAATGCTACCTGATACTTTGATAGCCATTGATTTTTGCGCTCCTGATTGGATTAAAGTACCCATTTTTCATCTCCAGCTACCAAATCTTGCAAAAATAGTGTTTTAGACTCCATATCCAAAAAATGTTCTCATGCGTTTATTCGATCGCCTAAATGCTCTTAGCTCTTGCTGTTTCCATTTCTCCTGCTTCCGCATCTTGCCTATGTTGTTTAGACGCTTTAGAACACTCGATCATGAGTATCCGAAATTGTTCGCATTTTTTAATATATGAAGTTGGTTTGCTTTCGACTTTGGCACTCAGTATAGCATCGTCCCATTTATTGAGTCTTCCAGTTTTGAGATTATTTTAAAAATCAAAATTTCTTAAACCATTTTTGACACTTTTGGCGATTCTTGCAGTCTCTTTTACCAAAAAACGATAAAGCATCAAATTTCGAATAAATTCTTCACTTAGAAAATATTAATTCAATTAAAATTAGACAGCTGTTGAAGGGCAACGAATTCCTGAAAACAAGCCAACGACAAAAACGTCCGTTCTTTTGAATGGTTCTATTATATATAATGGGATATATTTATTAATTCTACTAATTTATCTTATTTTTAAAATAATAAACTTCTAAACTTCTTACACGACAGGCTTATAAAATATATAAATGGGTTTTTGAGCTAGTCATTAGAAAACGTAAACGAAGGACTTCTGAAAGTTTATTGCATTTAATACTAGCAAAGAGCATTAAGCATGTCAAACAAGCTAAAAATTATATGTCACGAGAGAAATTTAATATTTCACTACGTTACTTTTAACAATCTGCTATATTCAGCGAAAATTAAATAAATTTTTATATTTCTTTTCATAAAATTGTCAATGTTTATTATTTTCTCTATTTCTTTCGCCGCGTTATAATTGTTACGAATGTTTTGGCTCAGCTTTTCTCATTTGATGTGATACATCTTCAGCTGCAAACTTTCCACTCAGGGATCCACTTGAATTATTTTCTTGCGTTCAGAGACAAGTTGCTTTGAATCTGCAAAAGAATAAAGTTTTTCTTGCTAAGATATATATATATATAATATATATAAAAAAAAAGGTTTTCCTTTGTAGCTGTAAATCAAATTTCTTCAGACCCCTCGCGGGCACCTTATATTCAAACGGCAATAACTTTCAGTTTTGTTCAATATTTTCAAACTCAACTCTTGATTTACAATATGACCCCGTGTGTTGACTAAGTCCGAAATGTCTCGATAAGATAATAATAAACACAATATTGCAAAATGTATGCGTGTATTTAATATTTAAATTACAGAACTGATCGGCGGAATGCAGATGATTTTAATTTAAATATTTTTTCAGCAAAATGTTTATTAATTAATTAATGATTTTCAGATTTTACGTATATTTATTATTTATTTAATCTAATGCATTTATTTTTAAATAATGATTTAGTAAACATGTAGTTTGTAGTGCATTGAATGATGATTAAATACCCACTCAGTAGCAATCATGATTATTATTTTAAATTATTATAATACTTCAATGATTCATTTTAAATCATGTCATAAATTTTAATAATTAAAATAATCAAGCTTAAAACCAACACTTACTTATTCCTAATACTGCTTTAGTATATATTATATACATTACATTTTTATATTAACTCGTAGTATATATTATTTTATTTTTAATATTAAAACAATTAAATTATGTTATTTAAAATATGTTTAAATTTAATGCGACTCTACAATAAGAAACAGGGATGCTATAGAGTGCGTGGATAATAATTATATTAATTTTTTTGAGCGTTTTCTCTATGGTGTACATCTTTTTGCGAAACGTTTCTTATTGCGAGAGCCGCACAATGGATAATATGGAAACTGTTACCTATGATGGTTCTGGTTCCATGGTGGTCGTATTTAAGACTTCGAGCCGTTGTTGTGGATCACTCCACCCTACGGGGGTCGAGCTAGCTTGGGGGCCATTGGTTGTTTTATCTTAAATAAATTAAATTGCCTCTCTCACATGTATGAATATTATATTATTTTTTACGTCTAATATTCTGCTACTATTTAAAATACGCTACACACACAATGATCATTCAAATTTTTTTTTATTTTTATTTCAAGGAGGTTTAAAAAAAAAGGTATTCCTCTGAAAAACTCGCGGAATGAAAACGAAAACAAAGCAGCTCAGCCATTAGCCAAACAGAATCCCTTTTAACGCAGCCGGATATAGGAAAAGACGAGTAAAAAAAATTGTAAATAAAAACCGAAAAAATTTCAATGTTTACCGAGACAACGGCGAGGGTATGGGGCAGCGTTTAGAGATGGGAGAACCATCTCCGACTACCATTTTCATAATGAAATGTCGTTTCCTCCATTTCATTTTTATCGCCGGTTGTCCCTCTCCCGTGGGATGGGCTCGTTAAAGGAAAGTTCCGAAGCGAGTATCTCTCCAGCAAACAAAGCTCATTTGTCTCAGTAAGTTTGGACAGGGGCTCCTCCTCACTCCTTGAGTCACCTCAAGCGCCACCCCGTGAGGTGACTCTCAGAAACGGGGGGCATTTGAGTCGCGATCCGCACCTGTCACACGTGGATGCTCCCCGCTCCCATTTCTGGGTTAATGGGCTTTTCGATATCTCTCAATTATCCCCGTCCTGCTGATTCCAGGACGATCGTAACATGGCGGGGCGGATCACGAAATTCGGACAGGATTTGGGATGTGCGCTAGATTGGAATGAATTATTCATGTTTTTAATTTACAAATCGTATCTTTTTCCCTATACACCAGTCGTACTGTGTTGTTTTAAATTGTGAATTCATATATTGGTTTTGCAGAAAGGCGAATTTTGTGAAATGAATTTTATTTTCGGTCCAAACCTAATGCTAGAAGAACGTGACCATAACGTAATTCATCGTCAATGGCCACGTAACACGAGATTTTCCTTGCTACTAATTTTTTAAATTTATTTTCTTTCAATAAAATGGATTATTAACTAAACATTATTTTAATTTTTGCATTTTGCAAATCTAAAATAAGTAGCAAATGTAATTTCTTAAATTAATAAATTATTTAAAAATGATTGAATGCACTTTTAAAATATTTATTGACTGTTAAATTTTTCGAAATATAAATCGTCAACATCTCTCCAGTCTTCTTTTGATCATAACACAATTTCTAGGACCCAATTTTTATTCATCGGACGTTTAAATAATATGAAAAGCCTTGGCTGTCCTAGTTTTTAGCTCTTTGCGATCATTAAATCTACAGATGTGTAATTATTTACAACATTATCAGAAAAAACTTTTTTATTAATTATACATTCTTTGTAGGAAAAAATATTTATTTCTGTAACATTACAAATATTTTCCATCATATTTTACAGATGTCGAATCAGACTCGACATATCACAGCCTAGGGTTAATTTTAGCAATTTATAATTTAATATCGAAGTTATTGTTTGATCAAATACCCAAAAATATTTTTTTTTGTAGTAGGTCCTGATTTTGCTTCCTACTCTAGTAAGAACTATTGCTTTTTACTTTGACGAAGGCTTTTATTGTTTATCTCCAGTCACTAAGGGATGTAAAAATATTTTTTTTCAACATCTATTAGTTTTTGCAAATAAATATTTGCTCTTATTTAATCCCATTACTCATTTTATGCAGAATCCATTCTTTCTACGTTTCTCTTTCAGTCTTTTTGAAAAAAAAATGACATGCTCATGAATGCTGGATACGGAAAATCTTATTTTCTCACTTAGCTATTGAATCGTTCCTCTGTTAAAATATACGTCTTTAAACTATTTATAATAGCAAGCATCCTGATTTTTTTAAAAACATATTTTGCACTAAATTAATATGAATGTCAAGGCTTTGAAGTAATATCCTTGAAAAATATGCCCTATTCATATTTATAATATTATTGACGTTATATGATAGGTCTTCCCTACTTTCTTATTCCCTCGCATCGAATCAATCTTCTTTTTCCATCGAAATGAAATTCTTCAGATTAGTATCGCAGGATATAATCAATGGCTGTTTTGATAGGATCAAAAGGAGTATTTATTTTGTATAAATGGATATCAGAGTGTATCAGAACGGAATACTACGCGGATTAATACTCCTTATAATGTTATATTTATTTTTTTTATTAAAATTATACACAACTTTAAATAAAAAAATAAATAAGCCAGCTGGCAACTTTTGCGCGATGAAAGTTCCATTTGCGATATTTACATAATTTCACGTCCACATTCTATCGCCAAAGTACACACAATACACTTTGAGTCAAACTTTGTCCGTTGATAGGGCACCTCACCACCCCTTTGATACGTCTCACTCACTTTTCATATAAAACCCAGCGCCACCCCGTTGATTGGGGTGGACCAGACCGCCCCATAACTTATTGACACAAAACCTAGCGCCTAGCTCCCTATGCATGGGACACAGCCTTTGAATCATTTATTCAGATACGATAAGGTCCCGAGCGCAGCTTTCCCGGTACCTTCCACAATGTACCTCAGATTTAGATAAACGTGCTACACCACTATTTTTTTTATATATAAATATTTCGCGTTTATACCTACTTATTGTGAGAGAGGCAATATGTTGCTGATGACCCCCCACTGAGCGAGACGATACAATATTGTAGAAGTCCCCGAAGAACCGCACTGATTACCAACAATATACAGAATAAACACGAATCAATAAATACAAATCAATTAAAAATCTAAAACCAAAGAATTTCATTTAAAAATGAGATAAATAACCATGTGGTATACTATTTTTTTTTCAGTTTTTATATTTTTACTATTATGTATATGTTTATTATCATTATTATGCACCAAAACAAATCATAAAAAAAACAATATAAATAAGTAAAGCATCATTTTATTATGCACTCACTATATGTAACATATTTATCGTAATGTACACAAGGCTCGAAATAATATATAATAATTATTATACAAATATAATAAAATATATATCTTTGTTCGATTGATGAGCCACATGATCATATTTTTCTCATTAAATAAATAATATAATAAAACACAATAATCGTCCGTCACAAAAAATGGATGCTAAATTTTATTATTTATTTTGAATGATTAAAAAATAGTTTACATATTTTATTATTATTTTGATATTTGCAATATTGTCAGAAGTTTATATTCGATTGATATGAGAGCGTCGACTCGCCAGCGCGCTGAGATTCATCTTCTATTCATCGACATTATATAATATTATTATATTTATAATAATGTTCAAATTTAGTTTACGTATTTTTACAAACAATAAATGATACAAAAAAAAATCGAGCTGGTTAATAAGATTTGTGTTGGTGGCGCGTACAGTGCAGACGAAGGTTTCGACGGGACCTACCACACAAACGTTGTGGTCAAACACAACGGCAGTTGCTTGTACGTTCCTCCTGGTATCTTCAAGAGCACATGCAAGATAGACATCACTTGGTTCCCCTTTGACGATCAACACTGTGACATGAAGTTCGGTAGCTGGACCTATGACGGCAATCAGGTACATGATAACAAAAATTACAGATAAAAAAAAAACGAGAAAAAAAATATATCGGATAGGGAAATAAGAAACAGATGTTGTCGCTTGTTTTGTGCATTGCATAGATTATTTATCATGAGTTTTTTTTAAATGAAATACGTGTTTGCTTTTGAAAGGAAATAATTTTATTAAAATAAAAATATTAAATCGTTAGTAGCTTCTTCAGTTCTGTTGTATAAAATGCTGGCAATCGAGAGGCAATCTAATCTTTGATAGCCTATTTTGCAGCTTTGGCAGAACATAATTGTAATCATATGGAAAAGAGGAAGAAGTGGTATTGAGTGAACGCAAGATGTGATGATCATGGTGAATGATGGAAAACTTCTAACTCCTGTCATTTTTCCACTGCCATTTTTTCGATTTGCGGTCTGACTTTTTTTGGCAGACTGCGGCAGACTGTTTTTCTCGAAGATTTGGGATCATTTAGTCCAGCTAGTTGCAGTTTACTACTTTCGTGATCCCTGAATCATTATCATATACGTAACTGCCCTATTGTATAGCCTTCTCCAATTTTTCAGTCTGCTGCTACGTCTTTCCATCTTTCGACCATAGTCCCATTACTAAAGCATTGGTCTTCCTTTCCTCCTAGGAAAGAAGGCTTGTTAATATTCAGGATCTTCGCTGGTTGAGTATCTAGCATCATTGACACGTGACTGGCCCACTGGAGTCTGGCCACTCTGAACAGTATATCCTCTTAGTACACAACTTTTGGTTGCTCTGGACACGCCATTCACCGTTGTCGAATACAGCTTCAGTTGTCCGTCTCAGAATCCTCTTTTCCAGGATATCCAATTGTCGCTCATCCTGTGTTGTAGGCCTTAACTTTAGACCAGTATTTTAATATATATATTTTAAGTCCTGATAAGAATTATGTAGAGCTTACTTTTAGCCTTTCTTCCTTATCTTCTTTGGGGAGAAATTGTGAGCGTAGATGGTGTTGAAGTCTAAAGTACCACTGAACTACCTTCTTCTTAGGTCGGCACCCTCATGTCTGAGGATCGTAATCATTCTTGTTCCGAAAATTCTTGATTTTGTCTCTCCAGGATTCGCTGCATTCTGCATTATGCATCCCGTATCGCAGCTACTACGGGGGAGCGTGTGGCGGTTTTAACTTGATCGCTCCAGCGGGTGGGCGCCCTGCCCCTTCCCCCGCGTCCTTGTATGTTTCCAAGCTCGACGAGCTTCTCCAGGTTATTGTTTCTTCTGGCGAGATGCCGAAAGTATCAAAGAATCCTTTCAAGACATATGGTCAAAAGTCGGTCTTCTTTGTAGTTCCACATTTCTTTTAGGACAGACACGTTTCTGAGACCGAGATCTGGTCACAATGTCCACACAGACAAGGGCTGCATTCATTTGGTCGGTCAAGGATGATGCCGGATGTTTCTATGTCGGAATCTCTTATCATCCCGAGTGCGATCTTATATAATAGACAAGCTAAGGCAACACCCTGACTTAGACCACGATGTTTCTCATTGTTTTTGAGACATTGCTAGCTTAACCATACTTATCAGCTTTTGAAGGATATTAAGATTGATCAATGAGTCAGATTTCATGTCCTTCGTGGCCTGTCCTTGTCTAACTACTGTGCTGAATATTTATGGTTATTGTAGTGTATCCAATTATATACATACCACGTAACAATATGATTAACCCCTTGTGTGATTTGCCCGAATACAATTCGGGTAGGTATTTTGCTGCACAGTGATTTTCCCGAACTGGATTCGAGCACATCGTACACGAAACTTTTTATAGTGATTTGCCCGAATCCAGCTCGGGTCATTCCCCCACTAGTCTAGAGAACGCATCGCGCACGTTGAGTGACACGTGTCGTAATTTGATCTTTCGAGAACAATTACCCACTTTTTTCCAAGAGGTTGACCACAGAAGTGGTTAAAAAATGAATAAGTTTTGTCACAAGATCTTAACATTATTGTTCTGAAGCTGTCTGCGAAGCTGTATTTCCACGTAAAATCTCATATTTCATAATTGTAATATTTTTCAAAGGACAAATTGATCTAGAAAAAGAAAATATGTATATAAGCCTTCTAACAAAAACATAATGTAATTCCATCGTGAAATAAGAAGCTGTAAAGTTGACCATATGGCTGACTACAATTTTCATTCTTGACGACCCAATATTACGAATTAATGTGGATGGTGTATTGTTTTATGCTATAATGTATTATTCGCGTATTGCGATTCGTAGCATCTTGATCTTGAGTTATGTTCAGCACATGATAAACAACTCTACATGAAACTCGGCTATAAAATTGACATTTACGGTAATGTATCCGCCTGAAAATGTTTGACACAAGACTTTTACGAGCATCTTGTTGCTCAATATTATATTATCCGAAAACCAATACAATTCCGGCGGCAACAAAAGCAAACAAATTTCATCCAATATTTAAGATTAGGAATTTTTTTCAATAAATTCGCAATGCACGGTCAACGGGACAACCCTCACGTTTCACTTTTGAATTATTCATCCGATCTCACATACAAACACCTTTTCATTTCGCTTTTTTCACACACTCACTTCTTGTGTTTATTTTTCCTCTGAAAACTTTTAATATAACAATATGATAAAGTAGCTTGGTGTATTTCTTTTGATAATTTATATGGCAGGCACACAACAACGTCATAATTGATTATATATTCATAAAGAGCAGGAATAATAAGATTACGTCATTAAATTCATTAGAATAGGCTATTGTTAAAATCATTTTTTTATATAAAATTAATATAAAAAAAAACATTAATTACGGCACATATGCTTAAGCATGCTGATATATACAGAATATTTCATAACAAAAATCAAAAACAAAATTATTGATATACTTATGTTATATTAAAATTAAATATATATTTCACTTCGAGCCCTGAGATATTTTTTATCAATGAATGTAGTAGTACAGTCAACACATACAATGCAAGTGAGTGTATTACCGTTATTGAAAGTATGCAATAATTTTAAATTTGATTTATATATTCTGTATTATGCTTACGTCAATATACATAAGACTATCAATACATTATTGTTTATTTAATCTTAAAATATACAGCTTATATAAATGGAAGCTTATAGATGTATTCGATGTTTGATGTGTAGTTCATATATAAATTTATTTCATGTTTTGAAAAAAAAGAGCGTAAGTCGCGTCCTGTTATTTCTCTTTCCGGAAAATATATTAGTTTTCTTCAGAGAATTTGCATTTTTTAAGTTGGGCGTTTTTCTCAAACGCGCGTGATGTAAGATTTCAATATGGAGAGCGAGTAAACGGCTTAAACTTTGTATGGAGAAAAGTTTCATGGAGGTATTTTCCATGGCCTCTAACGTCTTCAGCGGACCCATTATCGATATGAAAACACATGGTAGAATCTTGTGCAATTTAAAAACTTTAGTTATAACACTGATCTATTTTACGTGATAACGTCTTCGGCGTAAATGAAGAAAACTCTCGAGAGATATAATCAAAATATATGGTTAAATAAATATTTTTTTTGTTTTTACATCAATATATACTTACATCCACACAAAACACTCTTTTATATTATTTTCTATTATTCTATATATACCTCACTGCCAAATACTTTTGTCTTATGGTGCAATAACACAAGTCTTCAATGCAAGGGAACCATGTGATAATTCGAAAAATCGAATTTTTATGTACTATTTTGCATGGGGCGAAATATTTCATTACGTCCCATACTGAATAATCGAATTGTGTATTAATTAAGGTATTTTGAATCGTGTGTCATATGTGAAAACTCTGTTGTTATAATGAATGCGACATGGTTCTGGTGATAAAACAGTTTGCAAAAATATTTATTTTAAAGCCGATCCAATTTGCAGATTCCTCTGCAGGATCTGCATTTGTTTGCAAACTGTTAAAGTTTTAATTTCCTTGCTGCTTGCTGTACATACATAAATATATATATACAAATATGTATTACTATGTGCATGCTTTAATTATATAATTAATTGTTTCTGTAGTTAGAATTGCACTTTTAATTAATTAAAAATTACGTTAACTTCGGGTAAGTACAAATATGCTAATATATTTTTTAATTATTTTAAAACGAAATATTGTTTCTCATTAAAGTTCATGTATTTGCACTATGTTCTTATATACTACCATTTAAAATACGGATTTATATAACAATATAGCGATGAATCTCAAACCATTCCTGACTCGATACTTAATAAATATTCAGTCAGTTCTCGAGTTATGACTGGGTTCCGCTCTGTCATCTTGGACGTAAGTCGAAATAGTGAAACAGTCATAAGTCGTATTTATATAATTTATAGGATATTATTTTTATCCTTTGGTGGTTCCTGACATTCACCGATTGCAGTGAAAGAGTTTATCTTTCTTATGATATTATGTAAATATTTTCAGGTTAGTGTCAATTGTTTTTTGTCATTTTTTTATAGATCTCCTAATAAATGGCAAGTGTCTCTTAAATGAGTTGCTGTTACTTTGTAGATCCATCGATGTCTGAGTCTATATTTGTTTAATTTTTGAATTCACAAGACTTATTTGCGGCCATGAAAAACTCCAGTTTGTCCTTTAGCTTAATTTTTACAATTCTCTGCGTTTTTCTAGTTTGTGTGAGTTGCTCAACATCATTTTTCAAAAGTTGAATTACGTCTTCATTGTTAATTTCTAGTCTATATAGTTTTTATTTAACTTCCTTATCTCTATTAATAATTAATATTAATATAACCTTTTAAGAAATTATTTTAAATGCAATTTAGACATGAAGTCAAGTCGGATCTTTCCCACTCCTTCAATCGCTTAAACAAACGTTTTCAAAACGCAAAGAATATTAAAACTCTAAAATACAGTTTATTTCACTATTTTTCTTTTCGTCGTAAGTACGAATGATCGTAAGTCGAGAACTAACTGTATGAGTCAGTGACAAGCTAACTTATAGCATAATCATACGATACCCTCATCATCATACGGCCCTCACCCCTCTGCCGCCCCGCATCCATTTAATACACGACCCTGATAGTGTCGACGAGCAGAGAGCGCTCTTGCTCTATATTTTAATGTATCTAATTAATATTTACATATATAATATATAATTAATAGACACATATATATATTATTATATAAAAATATATTCTTCCTCAATTTGGGGCAGCTCCGCAATGTATATGGACCTCCTCCTCTTCTCTTACTAAATCTCTTTAAAACTAATGTTATAAAATACTACACATAATGCACTGGTCTATATTTCCGTAACGATTATTTCTAACGTTGATTAGTGTCATCATCTATTCTTATATATGTTTTTAATTATCAAAAGAAAGAGATGCCTTCTTGTTGTTTCCTCGATGGATCAGAGGGTTCTTCATCTCTATTTATTTTTTCATGTTCTTTCCAATTGTATTTTTCATTAGTATATGTTTAATTCGGCATAGATAAATCACAACTTCTTATTTCTAAATATTTCTAATCCAAGAAGTGCCTTGAAATATAATTAAACACTTCTCTTATGGTGTCACCGATTCAGCTCCATTTATAGTGTTTTGTTTGATATGATCTATTCTCCATGGTATAATTTTAATAATTATTCGTTGGAGATTCAGTCCAAAATATATATATATATTTAATGAAGATTTCCATGGCTTGTATTCGTAGAGTGGCATTCGTTTTATATATAATTAATCTCAATAACTTCAGTTTAACTCTCCGAGTCACATTTCATAGTTATTGGACTGGAGAAAACTGTGCAAAAGGCGGCTAGGGGTTCCGTGATCCAAGAAATAAATCTTCTTCAACTTCTCCTGTCTCTGCTATGATGCTTCCAAGGTATGTAATTTAGTAGATTCTACCCTTTGAGTGCGTGTTGCATTCTCCTCTTCAGGCCTCATTACATATTAATTTTTCACTGAAGAATTAAGCTAGCATATTTACGTGCTTGTGGCTTTGACTAATCATTGGCGTGTTTTTTGCTGATTATTTCATTTCAAACTATCTTCTGATTATATATAAAGAATTTAGTATAAATATTGTAAAAAATATCTGCATTAAAAGTGTATAATATGCAGCATACGAGGGCTTTCACGTTAATATTCTTGTTAATGTTTATTTCATTATCAGAAAGTACTTCATTTTTTTTCGAAATTATGTGGCAGAAAATTTTACGCGCCCATATAAAAGGTCATAAAAAATATTTTAAAAGCGTAATCTCCCTAGTGGGCAAGTGGTACTACGTGAAAATCATAAATTAATATATGTGACTACATTAAAAATGTTTTTTTTAGTCGTTTTAATAACAGTTCGCCAAAAATAATTTATTAAAAAATATTGTTGATATTTTTGGTGGATCTTTTCTTTCAATTTTGAATTGAAATTTTGGCAAAAATTACGCGAGGCGCACATACACACATCGGCAATTGAATTGGCGGGGCGGCAGATGGCGGGCCGCTCGCTCAGCCACGTCTTCCCCAGGAAATTAGTTTACGACGTTGACGAGATCGTCGGACGCCATGTTTTATTCGGGTGCTTCTTCGACGCCGCAAATTTCACGGGGAGCACCAGCGTCGTAAATCGCTCCGATGACGGCGCCCGTCGGATCGGATGCGAGATTCGTTATCGGCCCTTACCCCTCCGCCCACATCCAGCCTCCCCCTCCAGCGCCCTTATCTTCGTGTTGGCGAATATAAAAATTGCCAAATTTTACATTTTGTTTATTCAGCTAGGGAGCGCGCGCGCGCAACGCAATTTGTCGCTTGGGTCGACAAGGTGCTCCAGACGCTCCACTCTATCGCTCCTTAAATATTTTCAATATTATACACATTCCCCATTGCGATATGAATATATTAAATATATATATATATACAGATGGAGGGGGGAGATACGGAAAGATGAGCCTCGGAAGTGATAAATTTAGGCTCAACAAATTGATACAATTTAATAAAATTGTAATGAAAATTAAAACCAGTAAATGTGAAACTCGATTTTTGATTTTTAGTAACAAAAATAATCAATAATAAATATTAAGACATTTAAATTTTCAGGTGAATCAATAAGATTCTTTAATTGCCCTAATTTATGCTATTTCCAAAGAAGACAACCAGATCAAAATATTGAATGTATATTTTAAGTGCCTCTCGAGAATTGTGTTTTTCTCCAACAATTCAATTATGCATGCTTTGGATTTAATGATATTCTAAAGCATGAGACTTAAGAATATTAACCCTTTTACTGCCGGGTCAAATGCATTTTATTATATGGTAAAAAAATGCGTTTCGCTCTTGTATCTGAAAATTAAGGATTTGAAGATGTATTCTTTAACTAATAATTTTTTTACAGCATGGCCAAGAAAATTATATAGATTTTTACCGTACACCGTATAAACTTCAAAAAAATAAAACGGCTAAACATATCGACATTCTAATACTCACATTGCCTTCAAAAGATGTCTCTGTATTAATTTTCATTTAAAAATATTATATTTATTCATAAATAAATTCGTAGGAGCGTTTGTTGTGGCCCTGTTGGTTAGCCGTTTTCGCGTGCCTGCACGCCGTGGCGTCTGGGCGGTTAATATGATTTGTGCTTCAAGCAATGTAAATTTTTATCGATAATACTCCGTACTACGATATGTTTATCGGCAAGCTAGGATCCCTAATAAAAATAATCAAAACTAACAATGTTTAGGTTCATTTTTGTTTATATTCTGAATAAAATAAGGTTGTTTTAAAACAGTAAGTAAAGATTCTAAATTGTTAAAAATAATACCGATCGTACTAGTCGTCGCTTTGATTTTTCTAGAATAACTCTTTAAATATAAATCCTACATATCACACACTTTTTTGTATTTATCTAAAAAAAAGTCTAAAGAATTAATATTATAAACAATCATAATCCTTTATTGGCTGCAATCGCGAAAAAAAAAATTTAAACGCCAATATTCGCTGCTGTTGCCACGGCGGCGATGTTTTTTACGATACGATGTGCCAAGTGCGAGTGAAACGCACTAGTGCCAAGTGCTGCGAGACATCGCCAAATGCGTTGTGATTTACGCGTCAAATTGATGAAAATATCGACCAAATTATATTATGAATAACTATTTTTATTCTTAGAATAATCCATTTAAAAAAAATGTCATGATATTAGACAATTGTTTTCGGATGTCCACGTTAGCATATAAAACCAATCCCAAGTCATACTAACATATGACAGATTTATTTTTGATTTTTTTATGAAAAGAAAAACGTTTGCTCCTTCCTTTCCTGTTCTAAAGAAGCAAGCTCGGGAGAATACAGAGGATACAAAAGCCTCTTCCAATAGATCCTCCTCGATCTTATCACATATTATTCTAGCGCTATAAGAATAAAACTTTCAGAACCATTATTGTCACTATTGTATACGTAGACATGGTTGACACGTAGACGTAGTTCGAATATGACGAATGTTATGTGTTATTTTGTGACTGCCATTTTTATTTGAGGAAATATTTTCATTAAGGCAAGAAATTAGTAGCTGGTCGGAATTTATCCGAACGAAGCTGTATTTGCTCAAAGATAATTAAACGTACTTGAAAATCACTTGTTTAAACGTATTAGAACACCTTATAATTTCTGAAAAACAACATTTCTCATGGGATAGTCTAATGTTTCAACGTTTACTACCTTTTGTAATTATATATTTATTACACACATGATAAGGTCCTAAAGTTTCTAGCCTTAGGGTATTAAAGAGGCAATAAAAACGCTTTGTTTTGACCCATCTTTAAATCATTTACCATACACAGCATCTTAGGTTTATTTAATTTCTTCCGAACTTTTATATAATAATTAAAAATATTAATGAAGTCCTTCACAATTTTGACCAAAAACTTCAATCATTTAATAAAATGAATATTTAAGTTCACATGTTCCATAATTTTGGCATTTTCGTTCATTAATTATTATGTATTATGATTATGTCACCGAGTTAAATTATTATTGGAGCTGTTATTCCCACTGCTATATAATATATTTATTTCATAACGATATTTCCATGATTAATTACCTAACGATTTCACATTTAAAGCTCGGTACTCAAGGCATTACATAATTTAAACGGTCACTATAGACTGACTGCCATATTCATCCCAGGATTAATTAAGTCCCAGGTCATCCATTCCGACAAGTATAACATCGTCTACAGAGCGAACCCCCAGTGTGGCCATTCAGCCTCTTAACCTTTCGAAACCCACTACGCTATTAATCCGGTTATCCGGTCAGCTCTACACCTAAGTCCTCTAAAATAACTACGTATAGACGAATTCATATTACATTTTATGTTTGGAATGTGTACAAATTTGTACGTACTAGAAAGCGCCCCGGCTCCGGACCCGGACCCCGACGGACAAAGCCCCCGGGAAATGTGGAGAAAACTAATGGAGAAGCAAACTTAATTACTCCCAGTGTAAGACAACACTAAGAACGGTTCGGACCCGGAAAAACTTTCACTAAAAGAAATCACTTTAAAAAGAGCGGAGAGCGGTTCGCCGATGCATTTAATGCTGCACGAAGACGCTTTGCTACAATGTAGGGGATTTTTCCTCGTCGCTCTACGTGACAGATATCGCTTTTATGGGCTGTAATTTTCTTCCTGATTACACTTAAAATATTTAATATAATCAATTAAAATTACGGTTTATTTAACTTGATTAATTATTACTTTTCAGTATAATGTCGCTTACCAGCTTGTTCAGGACCATTCCTTTATTACTTTCATGAGTTTCTTATCTTATTTCATTGAGAGAATAACTCTGTCGTTTATTTCTCATTAAAATCTGTATTTAAATGTTTCATATTATCGTATTAACTAAATCATTTTAACTATATTAAGAGTTTACCAGTTTTTTATTATCTTTGTATTAAGTTTCGCAAGCAGATGTGGTTGCGAACTAATTTATACCACAATTCCTCTTATTTTATTGTAAATAAATCTTAATGTTTACACAGGATAACTAGAGCACTGCTTTGTAATCATTGATCAAATGCTTCAAATCACTGTTAAAAAATATTTCCTTTGGTTTATGCAGTGGCGGCTCGTGGGTGGAATATTGGAAGGTGCTGCGGAGGATTAAAAATTAAAAAAAAAGTATATTTTGAAAGTGATTCAGTATAGACGGCTCGAACTGCTTCTAGTTGCAGCACAACACAGCGCTTAGCGACGAAAACTAATCCCCCCCTTCCCACGCCGCTGCCGCCCCGCATCCATCCAATACAAAACGCTGGTAGCGCTAACGGGCAGACAGCGCTCATATTAACCCTTAAAACTCGTATTTTTTTTCCAAATGGGGTAGCGCCAACTCGT
>JAGXCT010036775.1:41643-75353 GCA_022495035.1 Philopotamus ludificatus
ACTTTTTTGAGCAGATCGGTCATTTCTTCTTCGTTGGTGGCTATCAATGTCGTATCGTCCGCACATCTAAGATTTTAAATTCACCTTCCCAGTTTTCAAGAGCTTTTTTCATGATATACTCCCCGTATAAGTTAAATAGGTCTGGGGATAGTATGCAGCCCTGTCTCACTCCTTTGAGCAGCGAAAACTTTTCTGACGAACTCGACTATATTTTGACAGTAATGTAAATTAGAGATATAAACCTTTCCTCGAGACCCTATTAAAATAATCGTCATCCTTTTTTGCAATTCATTCCTTAAATTTAAAATTTGATTAATCTTATCTCTTGTGCAATTCAATTGTGTATTTATTTCATATTTTATTTAATGCTTCAAGATATTAATTTATTAATAATTGTAAGCTGTATTAAATAATATTTAGATGAATATCACAGGATTTTTTCAACCTCATTCTGATGCATATAATTCCTGCACGAGTTAAATGTGGAACGTGCTTTATTAGCTTCTCCGAGTTGGATACCCAGTTCCACCTTCCGACTCGCGTTTGTTCGCATAGTTTGCATACTTTCTACTTGACTCTAAATACATTCACAAAGCGATCCTTTACCATTGTTTCCGTATTGAGCTTTTTCGGACCCCGCTCGCTTTCTCGCAGCAATCTGCGGTCTGGTCGCAATTAGCTAGCTCATTGGTAACTGGCCGGCTGACTAGGAACAATAAATCAATTAGTCAGCTAGGCGTTGGCTGCATTAGGCTGTCCACAGCCTTCCGCTAAGCCGCCGTTTACAGAATAACGATGTGGTCAGACGACGGGCGCCGCACAATAAGCCACCAAAGCCTTTGCAAATCATGCTCGACCCACCCTAACCCTGTTACCCCTGCTCCGTCACCCCAATATGTATCGGTGTGTATCCGGAGACTGTGGATAATGGACCCGAGTACTGCCACATTCGCATTTCCAAAGGATATCCTACGAATGGTCTCTTATTATACTAAAAATAAATATATATACAACACGTAAAATGCATTTATTTAAACTAAACTTTAAATATCTAGCTCTAGCTGTAGCCTTTTCATAATCTCGAATAGAAAAGCAGATATAATTATTTCAGATATAAATATTATAGAATCGGTGCCAAGATTGTTGTATTAATACTCGTTGTCAGATCTCTTATTCTAATTCACGATGAATATGATACAATAAAATAATATAACAATAACCCGACTGGGTTATTGTTTCTATAATACCCTAGTCATTGCTAGGGTCCATAGTATCTAAGCTCTTTATATTATGCCACTTTGATTTAAATCGTAATTTTATAAAGTATAGAAGTGTATTTACAATCAAATTTCAGCATAGTAGTGGTAGATCTCTTCGAGATTTGCAAGTGATTGATAGTCCTCACTCATCTCTTGTGTTTATATTTAAATATGCTTCGAAATTATGTTATCTTTGCTCTGTTCAGCTATTTTTACGCATATTTTTAATTCCAATCCGTCGACTAACCGTAAAAGCGTTTTTAATTTTTTTGTAAAACATCAAATTCGCCTAGTATTAACTTAACATGTGACAAACCGTGACATTGATTAATTGTTGTCAAATACTAGGTTTAGTTAGCAAATATGCGGAATTTTCGTTCACTAGATCAAATATTAATTATTTCTTCACCAGATAAATCATAGATTGAGCCTGCGATTTTTGTATATGGGTTTTTGATTCTTCGTCGCCACTTTCTTTATCGTATTTACCGCCACGATGTTGGTAAACGTCGTCCTTTAATTATTTTTCATCTTTAAAATAGAAAAAAGTGGGAAAGGGTTTCCTTAATTTTGTTTTACTACGATGGATAGATGGTATAACAGAAATATTCGAATGCGCCATTCACCCACATAAAGGCTTGATGAAGATTCTAAACCTGCAAGGACAATGAGTTTCTCAAACTAATATTCCCCCCAGTGTCAAACCACGACACTGGTTAATTTTAATATTATTTCAGTTGGATTGTAAAAGTATTTAAAGAAAAAAACAGTAATAAAGTTATTACTTTATTTCATGGTTTCAACACTCACATATCATTTTCTCAGTTGAGAAAATATTTTTTATAAAAAATAAAATAAACTAGCTATTAAAGGAGCTTGATCATCTATTAAATTTACTAGTTCTGTTACAATTGATATTAAATCGTTTACTTCTATGAATTCCGACTTGGAGAGCCAGAGAGATGGGTAAACTTTGACACCTGTGCCATAGGTAACCACAGTATCGCAGTCTGATTTCAACATATTTAACTATTTTTAGGGACGTTTTCTCGATGTTATCCACATTTGTTAATTATTTTTTGCAGTTTTCTTTAAGCTTTGTGGCTATTTATACAAAAAAGCACCACAAGTTAATTACCCATTTCTCGCAGATTCGAGTAATAACCTCTCTTTATATTAATTATCCAACTTAATATCTGAGATTTTAATTGGTATTTAAATAAAACCGACAATTAGAACACGTATACCATCTAATTAAATACAGCAGTCAGTATATCTTTTAAGGTTTCAGCTTCGTTGTATTTATAGGTATACAGATAGGTATTTTTTTTTTGAAAATAATTGACTTTAATATGATTACATGTTATTAAATTAATATATGTTAACGTCAAACTTTTATTTTTTTTATATATAGTAATTTAATTTAAAAGGATTATATAATCTCTTTGGTGAGTGAAATATCATCTCTTATTATGTACTGGTACATCAATTTACCTCTCTGCAGTCAAATTTGTAGAGAAGGCGGGACCAAATAATAATCAGATGTGTGGCAGTATATCCTATCCAAGCTTTATAAGCTTTTGGCGATTTAACAAAGCGTGTATGAGGTCTCGCATTATCTTGGTGGAACACTACACTTTTTCGATTGATCAATTTTTACTTTTTCTGTAGTGAATCATTTAATTTGTCCAGCTGATAATAGCACACGTCATACTTGATCATTGAATTGTCCGGTAGAAGCTTAAAAAACGATTCCTTTGAAATCCTAACAGATAGCATCACTTTTTTGATGAATATCGGTTTTCGAAATTTTTTGAGCCGTTTCATCTTTTTTACTCCACGATCTCTTGCATTTAACATTGTTTACAACCCATTTCTCGTCTCCAGTGATGATGCAATCCAAAAATGGATCATTTTCTTGACGTTTGAGAAGCAAATTACAGACGTCGACGTCAATTTCTTTCCGTAAGACCTAAGGATCCCATATGTCGAGCTTTGAGATTAAACCTAGGCGTTTCAAATGATCATGAACGGTCAATTTGATTAATTTAATCTATCAGCAATCTCGCGAGTTGTTATTCGCCGATTTTCATTATTTAATGCCTTATTGTGTCTTCATCAGCTTCAACTGGCCTTTCAGAACGTGAACATCTTCAACATCAAAAATTTCTGGATCGAAATTTTGACACTAGCGTTCTTTCATTACATCTTCTCTGCTCTTTATTCTGCCTTGAACAGCATTTTTACCTTTTCGATATTAAAAAGGTGAAATATGCCGAAAATGCTGCTTTTCACTTTCCATATTTCAAAGGGTACCAACCAAAAACTACTGCATAGACTCAATCGAACTTTTTCACAAGCAAGCCTTGCTATAGCAGCTGGCAAAATATATAATGATTATGTGGCTTAAGTGTGAAGTTGGCTGTGAAAAAATTCCGAACAAACCAATAGTAATCATAAAGCATAGTTGCATTATAACCCTTATCGCTTTAACGATTTCCGGATCAATTTAAAAACGAATAACATTTTATTACGAGAGCGATTACATCACTAACGGCCAAGTGTTAATTCCGAGTGAATGCAACAGCCGCATGAACACCGAATGAATTCATCGTAACATTACCATACGGCTCAGGGCGAATGGTTGCCGTTTGCATTTTTGCCTCTATTTCCCACATATACCCGTCCGCCACCCCCGCCTCTTTCACTTTCTCCGAAGAAAGAGTGTAACCCGGGCTTAGTGACGCGTCAAATGAGATTAGGGTAAACGGCCACGGCACGAAAGCTCTCGCTTCCAAAATTATTATGTATGGAGCTTTTCATTTTGGTTCGTGCTCGGAGGCTTATCATAAATTCCATTACCCGGGGCCCGAAAGTCTTCAGGTAAGGACCACGTGCACAAGTGTCGTGTGTGCTGTCATGTTTAAAATTTAGTGTCGTCACCGGAATATTAATGGTGATAAAATGCACAGCACCCAGACCCGTCGCTAGCCCCGGATTGTTTCGGCCCTGCGGCGCCCTTAGCCCTGGACAATGAATAATATAGCTGCGGTTAAAAGCATTCTGTCAAAGTTTGCCGTCTACACGAGGACGCACGTGTGTGCCACTCTGGAGATATAGGGCGTGGCTTGTATCATCAGCAAACGAATCTTGATTCTGGAAACAATATTTTATTTTATATATTTTATTTATTGCAATGTTGAGAATTTCATTAAGAAATTACTTTCACAGAGAAGCATTGAACTGGTTAATAGGTAAGTCAGATCAATGAAGAAAATAATTTAAATTCTCAACATTTATTGAGCTTGAGACATCGAGCAAGCTTCATCACATATTTCGCATCACTTTATTTGAATATTTATTCTTTATTTAAAAAAAAAATCCTATATTTATATCGCATAAACATTGCTCTGAAACTGTCGTCGCATATTATTCAAGAGTTTTCCTCTATGACACATTGTTCGGTAGCACAATACCCCATCCAGCATGCACCTTTAAAATATAAAATATTGAAATACGACACAATTTGCATGAAGTTATATACATAGTTAGATTTTTTTCTATAAATTTAATTGTATTTCATCATTTATCATGTAATTTATGCAGCTGGATTTGGTGCTAAATTCTGAGGACGGCGGTGATCTGTCAGATTTCATCACGAACGGGGAATGGTATCTTATAGGTAAGAATGAAATCGTTAGTTATATATATTTTTAATTAATTAATATATACAGGGTGCTTTACCGTATAATTAATATGCTCCGTAATGAAATTTAAATAATTCGACGAGAAGAGTGTATTTTACCGATCCTCTTTATACCATTTAATCTTATTTGTTTTTATCCGACTTAATATTATTATAATTGTTACGCTATTATTTGCTTAATGACCTTAACAAATATTGCCAAGGGTTTAAAAATGTGATTTTTAAGAATATCTAAATTCAATGTTAAATATATAGCAAAATTTCAATTGATGAAGAATACAAACTTAGTACAGTTCGTTATATGAGCTCTATGTTTAACCCGTTACCTGATTTTTTTTTAGTTTTTTAACATTTGCCTTTAAATTTTCACTTCTAGCACATAACTCTAATCTTATAAAACTATTGCAAATTATTTTTTATGAAGATGTTGCTACAGACAGACTCTTGTGAACGTAACTGTGTTGCCAGTTAAATTATTCCAGCAAGTACTACTAACTGCAGAGCAATAATAGTCGGGGTAGCAGTAATAACGGGTTAATAGATCATTTTCAACTATGACCTTTAATCAATGATCATCTTACATTAAAATCTGTCTATGATTTATTTTTTTATTAAAATATCCCTAGTTCGAAATTTCGTAAACCTTGTTAGTAAACTTTATTGGGATTTCCCCCTGAACCCTTTAACAGCTAAAATAAAATTTACATAATTATGTCCCTTATCGAATAAACGTGCAAATGCAAACACATAGCTAAAACTCGGATTACCTCACAAAGCTTATGGGTTTTAGATGGTTTCATGAAATGAATGAATACATTCCTATTCAAATAACTTGTCAAAAGTTGTCACACTGGTGTGACAGTAGCGGTTATAAGGTTGATGATTTTTTTAAAGAAAAAAAGCTGTTTTAAAATATGATAAAATGGCTCGCTTTAAATTTATCATTTAAAAAATAATAAAATACTTTTTTATTTAAAAAAAATGTTAAAGTAATTAAGGTCTCATATTTTTTTAGTAATATAATCTATTAAATTAATATGAAGGCTTTAACCCTTTCAAGGGCCAATTATTTCTAGATGATTTTTACATTTTTTTTTAGTACATTAGTCAAAAATACTAATTTTAGGCAAGTGTGGAAAAAAAATATATAAAATATATACACAAAAATAAAGTCATATATATTAAAAATTAAAAGATATTAAAAAAAATGAACATATATAGAAGGCAAAATAAGTATATACACATATAAAAACCAATTATATTGAAACTTTGGATATTGTCGAATAACGTTTCTTCACCAGGAAGTGAAAACAAAGTGCCAAGAACATAAATCATCAATAAAAAGTAAAAAAATAAGATTTTACCTTGATAAAACTAACTTTTTCTCTCTAGTCAAACCACCGCGTGCGCCGGCCACCATAAAACTGACATATGAAGGTTATGTTACGGTCAATAAAAAAGATTTCTATTGCATCGTGTTGGTGACGAATTCCGCTAAATGTCACTATTTTTAAAAATTAAATACGTGCCTTACCATGTGGTTTTTGAAGCGAATTAAATCACTGGGAAGCCCGCTTCCCACGGCGCGCGAAAGGGTTAAGCAACAAAAAAATATCATCTTTTAATAAACATTATTTTAGTTACTGACGGAATATCGACGCTAAAAATTAATCTTACTCCATCTCGAAAAATGTAACTTTACAGAAGAGTCAAATAAACATTTAAAATATTATTAATTTTTAATCTGAAATAAGTAGAAGCGTAATTTAGACTATTTTAGACAAAAAAAAATTAACATAGTATCCTATTTTTTAAAATAAAGAAAGATTTTTAAGATAATTTCACTGCGATTTCATAATTAATAATTTCCATAAATCAAGTATCTTTTTATTAAATTATTGTGATAATGCGTTATCCCAAAATGTCCTACAAAAAAATGTTAATTATATGTTTTAGCACAATTTCTCACGCGAATGATTGCATATACATACATCTGTGAATATTTCGGTTCCTAATTGTAATCGTGCTTGAGTGGTTTGAGTATTTGAAGCAATGTTGAATTGCATTCCAAAGTGCTTTATGTTCCGGTCCATGGCTGTGGTTAACTCATATAAAGCATTGCACACCACAGTGTAAATTGCAGTCAAAGCAATAGACAGCATTTGGTTAAAAATACGTCGAAGACTGTCGATTTTGGTTATTTCGATCGATTAGAAATTAATAAACATTTAATATATAAATCAACTTTATTATGTATAAGAAAATCCTGTATTGTTACAATACATAACTTATACATTGAATTTTATATATTATTACTGGAACAAATATTGTATTGTGAAATTTATTCTCGTCTGAAATAAAAATAATATTCAACCACTATTGTACACAATTCTCGTTAAATTGCTTTGTTCGACTGATCGAATACAAATCTGGGGAGATTATTGGAGACGCGGAGCGGGGGACACCGGTCTCGGCGTTTTAATTAAATTCTTCACCTAGCCGTTTTTAAATCTTGAAAAATTGTTTTCGGAGAAATGCGGTACTTGCGCTATTTTTCAGCAATTTCGTGTTTTCCAGTGCTCGGATAATGATGCAGAGGTTGGACGCGCGCCGGGTTAAAACGGATTATGTGTCCAGGGATTAAAGCGGATCGTTTATTTGCACGGGGCCCCGAGTCCTGTACCTGTCGTCATTCGCCAGGCGCTCATTTATTATTTTGTCTGAAAACAAACGGTCAAAACAAATAATACGCATTCGGAAAATAAGCCTTGGACCTCAGAAATGTGCGGGGGAGATTAAATTTTAGCACACGTGATGATATAGAGATTGTTAAAATATTATTTTGACTCGAAATGTATCACAAACAAAATTTAAATATGATTTACGCTCCAGAAATATTCATAGAATCTATTTTACCATTTAAAAAAATCAAAACGATATTTATTTTTCAGAAAAATCCTTCTTTTATATACAATATATATTTAAAATCAACATTTTATTAGCTGATTTAATTCAAAATGCGCTTAAGGATTTAGCGCTGAATCTGAAATATTAAAAAAAAATGTATAGTTGCGCTTAATTATTAGTCGATTTATTCAGCTCAAAGTTAATATACATAATACATCTATGCTTTCGGGCATTGTTATTTTAACTTCTTAAAATATATACCTAGGAAAGACGAGTTGTTTGCGTGTCTACATTTACAACAGGATAAAGTTAAACAGCCGGCGGCCATCCCCGTGTTGTTCTGAATTAATTCATTATTTTTTCAAATTTATAAACGCCCATCGCTGACAAAGTACTCCTGATATTATATTATTAAAATAAATTAAATATTTCAACCGAGTTTTCGGCGGAGATTTTAATGGGGAAAATGTGTCCGCATAAAGCGAAGTGACTCGGGCCAAACTTTTAACTAATATATTAATGCAAAAGTTTACGCGGTGGTGGGGGACTTGTTTGCATTTTTATATCCAGATTGAAGATTGCAATAGGAGCCGTCTCCGCGTGTATAGTAAATTTGCTTTGGCGAAAAGAAAGACGCGGAGAGAAAGATGGAGAAGGGAAAAAATTGCCCCAGGGCAATGAGGAGGACCCACCTTTCTTGTGGATCGTCTGACGCGGTGCTTTGGGCGCTCAACATTATTCTTGCGTTGACTGGAGGAGAGAAAGATCTTTTCCCTTTGTTCTATCCTCCGGGGAGATACGGAGACTGGTGGTAGCGTTGAAATCGTAGATGCAGTTCCTCTTTTTTCAGGCCAAACAGGAAAAACGATTTAATCCGCTAACAAAGGATAATAAACAGCAGAACGTTTTCTGTATGTTTGCTGAATGGAAATCGAATACACAGAATAGGTATTGTGCAAATATATACTTAGGATTTACATCGTGTTCTATACATATATTACACAAATAAAAAGAAATCTAAATTTTACTTAGTAATCAGTGGTATTCGATACACAGACAAAATATTATTTTTATCATTCGGTGAATTTATTTATCCAATGGGAAAAATAGAAAAATTTAGTAACTGAGATTTTTACATAAATACGCTTTGTTCTGCATATTATATAAATTTCAACAAAGTGTACGTTGAGGGGTTATTAAACAATTTAAATAATTAGTTTCTAACTTAGAATAATAAAATATATTTAACTAGTACCCATTTTATGATAAGGTAGATGGAATCGTAGAAAATGTCGTGTAAGACGAAAACCAGAGCCAGATTCCAATTCAGGCTTCTTAAATTTTATTAAAAATTGAACAATTCTTCTGGCAATTTAATCATTTTCTTTTTTTTCGGGTATGTGATATCATTATCAATCTCTAAATCATTTTTATCAATTGTTTCTTCTGCTCTCTTCAAAATTCTGTGATTTTGAATTATTTTATATTCATTAAAAATTCGTTCTATCTCTTGTTATAGAGATTGGTAATTTTGCAGATAACTTTTCAATTTTAGATTTTATTCAGCGGATGAGTTTGCATTGCAATCAAGATTTTGGGAAAAAAACATTAAAATAAACCTCAAGGCATATTCTTTTCAAAACCTTGCTATTTTTTTCTAAATTTAAGATTAAAAATAATAAAAAAAAAAAAAAATAAGCGTAATACTTAAGGTTAGCTCTCATTTGTCTGTAAATAATTAAAAAAAGTAAATCATTACTCTAGGAATTAAAAAAATCGTATTCCTTAGATAAATAGATTAACGCCCATTGGCTTATCAAGAATTCTGATACGGGTAATGATTTTAAAATTCATGTTTTGTTTAATTACCTTTTAAAATTTAAAAGGATTAACTTATTAATTAATCTATCCCATTACCATCATGATTACTAACAATACTATCGCAATTCTCTACTTCCAAAATCCATTTTTAGTCAATTATTCCCAGGTAAAGTTCAGAAAAAAATGAAATAGACTCACATTTTTGATTATTTAATTAAAATATAAGTAACGATTAAATTTCACACAGTACAGATTTTTCTGCACTCTCGCGATTTACTTACTGTACGTACAACATTAATTTTTAGTACATTTGTCCATCACCAATAAGTTTTGTATTTCTTTATTTCATTTAACTGTTTAAATGTTTTTTATGAGCCATAAAAATTAGGGATAATCTTCCAGGGCTCCTTTGATAAATAAATCAAATGCTTGGTATCCTAAAAAAATACCGTAAAAGAACGATAAATAATTTTATTAATTTGTAGATTTAAAAGAATAAATATTAAATTTTAATGAATAAGTGATTACAGAGATGGCGTGAGGTAAACATACGAAACATATTTAGTTGATCTTCAGTAGTTAGTCATAAGCCTGTTTATGTTAGCCAGAACTTTAACGTAGGGAAGGAAAATGTATATTAAGCCATCTGACTTTCACCTAGCCAGTAGTGAGGGGCTATAAATTCGCTCTTACTTATTAGTTAGAAATAATAATTAGAAAATATGATTAAATCATCACAGTTATTTATTCTAATTTGGTTCTCTTTAGCTTCGGTATATGTTTTGTCATTATCACGTGAAAATAAGCATTATGATTAGACAGACGGTAACATATTAGACTTAATATTAACATACAGTTTCAAAAGCACCCTGTACATTTAATAATACATACGAAATCACAAACACCAACTGTGGCACTGTGATGGATAATGCAGTTGACGAAGCCTAATACGCTCTGTGTGTCAAAGTTCGAGGAAAGTCCCAGGTGCGGCTAATGGGATTTTAGCCCTGCAATTAAACACACACGATACAAAGAGACAGTTGTAATAATTCAAGGTTTAAATACATATTTTTCTAATGTTGTTTGTAAATTTTATTGTTAATCAGGAATGCCAGGCAAAAAGAATACGATAACGTATGCTTGCTGCCCGGAGCCGTACGTGGACGTGACCTTCACCATCCAAATCAGAAGAAGGACCCTCTACTACTTCTTCAATCTCATCGTGCCATGTGTTCTCATATCATCGATGGCCCTCCTCGGATTCACACTGCCGCCGGATTCTGGTGAAAAGTTGACTCTTGGTGAGTGTATGCGAGTTAAATGAGTGGGAGCGCAATTCGGCATCATCGACTTATTGGGCGCAAAATTATGCCGCAAGATATAAATCTGATCTCATTAATTTAAATTAATTTTTAATTTTTTTCTCGGCTATAAAACAGCTTTATATTTATAGCTCGGCGTTAATTTTGCCTTAATGACTCTCATAATGGGCGAGCGAGTTTTACGAATACGACGCCTCGCACCATTTTCTATGTGTTCAGGGTATACGATCTGTCAACGGTTCTAGTGAACGTTTATGACGGCAAAAAAAATTGGAAAACTTGTATATAGGATTACGGATTTAATTCCTTTTAATGGTCCAGTGGGCGGCGATGGCGCTAGGATGTGAGACGAGAACGTCGCCCGGGCAGAAAATCGGCGTATAATCGTGCAAATTTGCGCATCGAGATTTATTGCCGAAAAAAAAATGTTTTCACAGATGAAATCGCTCATGGACGAAATGATTTACAGCCGTCTTGTACACGAAAATGTGGCAGAAGTGTGCCAAACAATAAATTCGTTAGTGCAAATCCGCTGTGATTAAAATGTGTCTGAGGCAAATTGAATTATTCACAAAGGGCTCAGCAGTCCTAAGATGCCTTTCGATATAAATTATGAGATTCATTCATTCCTAAAAAATATATTTATATATTGAATAGATTTCGGCGATATTATTGTTAACGCAGTGTGAAAAATTTATGACAAGTCTCACATTTTGCGCAATATTAAAATGTTCGGTTGACGAAACCGCAATTTTCGCAAAAATTTAAATACGTTTAGTTTTCCTTTGTCATTCTGCCGTCATACACTGGGAGCAAAGTTTTCATTTTGTTATTCCGCATAAAACGAAACATATTTCGGCAATAAATTAAAAATTATTGCGCGACACCCAGAGCCGCCTGTTTAAAATAACGACAAAACTAATTAAAAAAAATACACAATTACGTACATTAATGTGATTTACAATAAAACTCCGAGCGGCCCGGAAAATTGCGGAAAATTTTAGGCAATTTTTTACTGTATGATCGGAACATTGTGTCTATCTGCAGATATTCTAAAACTATTTTTACAGGTGTCACCATTCTGCTGTCACTCACAGTATTTCTCAATCTTGTGGCAGAAAAGATGCCTACGACTTCGGATGCTGTTCCCCTCATAGGTACCCATGTGGACACTGACCAGTAACGGAAATTCGCAAGACGGTCTCATGTATAAAATTGCTTTATTTCATTATAAAAAATATATAATAATCACATTAAACACTCAATCTCTTTGTAATCCGCACATCAAAGTACGAATTTAAGGGTTTTATTTTTATATGTGTGTGCTCCGCGTTACATTTTTTTTCCTCTTCATCCGACCGTACGCGCCATTGTTGCTTTTGATGAATGTTTTCCGCAGATCAAACTTCTTTCCGTATTCGATAACGTGTAAATAAATAGTTTGAATGAAAAGAAAAATTTTCTCTTGAAAGATAAAGAAGTCCGCGTCGCGGGGGTCGGGGTAGGTGTTCCTGTCGCGAGATTTATGGATGTTGATGAAGTGGGAAGGGTCTCTTCGTAAGCAGAAGGCGTGGTATTCAATAATATCTGGCAGTAATGTCTATATATATATATAGTATCACTTGATATTCATTTATGCAGAGTTGCTTCATGGTGCCGGTAAAACCTCAAACAACGAGCGATTTGCGTTCAAGCCGTGGCTCAGTGCTCGGTGCGATAAAAAAGTTGCGGGAACACATCATAATCGAGACGATAATAACTCGCTATATCATTTTTACTTAAATTCATAAAAAAAATATTTTTAAGAGTATTTTTTTTTACTAAACTCAATTTTTTTCGACGGGATAATACATGTCAGGTGCTACCATCTGAGAGAGGATATAGTCGCCTTAAAAATATGATAGATAAGGTAGATTAAGCTCTTAGGAGAGCGCAAGTTTTATATTTTTTTATTATTAAATTCGATAAAATATTTTATTTATGATTATTATTGTAATTATTTTTTTTGTGACTAGCTAAAAGCATAAGTAAAAATAAAAACAATTTTTCTAAATTTATAAATGTAATATTTCATATATTAATTAATACATTTGGGATTATGGAAATAACTATCTCAATATTCATTAATGTAAGGAAGATCCTCTTTATAAACGGGTTTTAAAAATGCGGTTCAATAACCAATCTAATACAATTTTTTATACATTTTTTTTACTTAAAAAATATAAAGAAAGTTTATGCACAATTTTCACATAATAAAATATTACCGTGTCTTTTAAAAAAATGTTTAATTTTTTTAGAATCGGTTTTAAATTCGATTAACTCTGCGCTGAAACTGGTTCATTATATTTAATATTTATAGATCGATGCCTACATTTTTTTCATTTTATAATAATACTATTTTTGATATATTTTTTTATTATTACGTACATAGTTTCCAAAGTTTCTTAAAAACTTCTTCCACCTCTCTAACAGCATAACTATACCATTTTTATAAAAATCTTTAGATATTGGACTGACATAATCATTTTAAAGGGCCAATGTCCGAAGAACACTGGCCGTAATCAATTAGGTCCCATTTTAAGTCACACAATTTTTACTGATGATTTTAGTGATGAAACACTACCCTATTTTAGTTTACGAATTCTAGTCTATATTTTTCAAGGGCCATGTTTAATTTTATTAATTATTGACTATATAGTTACGATATAATAGTTTGATTACGTTTTAAGAGTTCAAAATACACAATACCCTTCTGATCCTACCAATCACAAAAGATTACTTTCTTCTAGTGGATCTTGGGTTTGGGAGTTAATAAGGGTTTTCCAGGTCTGTCCCAATATTTTTTTTGTACTATGTTATCAAAGACCATGCATTTTTTATCCCCTCGTCACAAATGGATGCAAGAATGGTTTATCTTTTCCATTGCACTCAAAATATAACATTTTATAACTTCTTGGCTTGCGTCAATTGATGCGGAACCCAAACACCGCACTTAGAAATCATCTCCATGCAATGCAGATGTCTTACTTATGATGTTTATTAGCTAATATAAAATATCCAAATCTCGAAAACCAGAACAGATTGATTCTTACTTCAACTGTATCCTGCCCAACACATCACAAACATTTTTGGTTGTTATGGTCACATTATTACCACTTTTTAATTTGTACAATAAACAGTGACGTAAATGCACTTTATTATCAGACTTTTTAGTATTTTTTTAAGGACTATATAGAAAGTATTATTTATATAATGATTTTTTTTTAAAGCAGATGGATTCATAAGTTCGGGGAAGGAAGAGAAATATTTGACAATACCACAGAACGTAAAAACTTATGCATCAACCTAATAATAAGCTATTTATGATAGTTTATTTTTTTTTTGAAAATTCCTTTGTCAAATACATTGAGTTTTAAATAATATTATTGATAATATAAAAAGTGCTTGTGATAGTTAAAAGTACAGTCAACCTTGCTATAACGCTCCCTACTATAGAACGGTTTTCTATAGCGTGTGCAACAGTCTCTCCCATAGTGCTCCCTTCTAGAACGCCATTTTCTACAAAACGCTAAATTTTCCTATTCAAACAACATATTTCATAAATATGTAATACATATAAAATATCTGAATAGGAAAATGTGTCATGTTAAATTTACAAACCACAATTAAATATATCTAACCCCTAATTTTAGCCTTCTATATGGCATGTTTCTATAGGGTGGTTGCTATACGAGTGTTGGATGTATATATAAAGACTAATATCGAAGAACAAATATCGTTTTAAGCCTGCTCTTTTAGAAGAAATATGTATTTCGATACACAGTATTTTTATAGACAATTTAAGATTAAAGGATTTAATTTTTTTTTATTACTTTGCTATTTGATTGAAACTCTTAAGCCAGCAGTTAAAGATAAAAATATGGGAAATCATTAGACTTTACTTTCTTCTTCGTTCTTGACTTATCAGATAACTCACTGATATCAATAATAATACATATATTATTACGCCAATTTCTTTATATATTTGATGTAATGATTATTTTATGATCATTATTATTTTATATACAAAACAATATGTAGATGTTCTTAATTAATAATTAAATCATAATTAATAAATTAACCCATATAAGTATATTTATGCCGATGACGAACTCCACGGTATCATAAATAATTCTCCCCAATCACGATTAAGAATTAGGAGTGCCACCTCCAGAATTTCTAAGCACATACGATAATCGACATCCCGCATATTCCATAAGTAAAATCTAACTTTGTAACGTGTGCGCGTGTACTAATGGATCGATTAACGGTTCAGGTGGTACAGACAGTGTCGGATTAAATCGGCAACGTATTAACTTGGGGTAGATTACGCGGTTTATTTCAAAGCATAAATTTGAGAAAAATAAAAATATGTGTATAAAGCAATTTGTACGGAGACCCTCTTTCGACATGCCCGTGATGAAGTGTTTTATTTTCTGTTAAACGTGATTGTGAATTCGTACAGTGTTACCTATTGTATCGTAAGACGGTGTATAGTCCATGTGTTGTATTTATTAAAAAAAACTAGTAAAAAAAAATCAAGGGTGCCAACAGAAAGGTCCAGATGGTGCGCGCTTTCAGCGCTTTGATACTTGGAGGAAAATTTATCCTTATTTCAAACAAACTCATACTACAAAAAATACATAAGGATTCATATTCGAGGTCAATAAATATTTTATATAGAGCCATACATACATTTCATATTTATATTTCAGATGTTATTTAAATATACATAGGTAAGATTAATTATATCATAATATATATTTAAGAAAATCATTGTAATATATATAGTTTTATATATACGATGATTTTTTTGCGTATTTTTGGTGCAGATATTTTTTATTGACCATCGTTTTCATGCTGACGTTTTAGAATTTGGCTAGCACAAGGTGTTCACCTGTTTATGGCTTGAAGATTTTTTTTTGCAAGCATAAAAAGATTGTGACCCATAAAACACGGTTTGGGTGTGTAGATATCGTGGGTTGTTAACACCCCGGGGCGTCACCGGCAGCCTATGTGTTAAATAGGAGAAAATTCAATCTATCCCTTCGGCAGGGGCGTATATCACCTTTCGACGCGTACCCGCATCTACTCGATTTGTATTGGGGTCCTCCGCAATGTGGTCCTCGTAACCCGAAAGAGAGGACGTTTTTATTTTTTTTCGGTTTCAAAATTTATCGCCTGGTAATCCATGGATTCGTCCACCTCCAGGGACCGGGCGCAGAATTAATCCTAATAAAAATCAGGGGTTTCGTGGAAAAATAGCAAATAAAATTTTAAAAAAAATTCCGCGGACGATATTCAAATTTAATACATCCTCCGTGCCACCTTTTGAAAATGTATGTGCATTTTAATGCCGCCAGAATTTATAGGAATTTACATATTTTTTATATATATATATATTGGGGACTGAAAATTTGCTCCCTCCGGATAGTGGGGCTTAATGGATTTGGACCGTAACGTGTAATAAAATACTGAACAAAAAAAATGTAATAATTTTATCTCCCGCTATTGTGTGCAGTTATTCACGTGGAACCAAATATTTTAATACGTTACTATGAAAGCTCGTTAGTTTGTCAATTAAACACATAAAGCTTGTAATGAAAGCTTTTAATTATTAACAATTTTGACGAGCGATTTATGAATTCGCATCGCAAATAAATTATTAAATTTTCAATACATGTTTTGATGCATTAATTTTTGTCAGTGATTGATGCTGCTGTGTAAATTTGTGCAATTTTGTCATCATCATCATGTGTTTAGTGATCGATGTTGCATCCGCGACAGTTTGGAGAGAGATTGAATGTGCTCCGCGTATAATCTCCCGGATTTTTTAATACAAAATCGTGTCTCGCAGTCGATGCGAGCGAAAAATAAATCTGCACTAGATATCGTCGAGTAAAAAATCTCCTCCATCATTTCTCCAGAAGGGTAACGTACCACGGGGGATGTTTTTATTTCAATTACGGTAACTGACACTCCGCCCCGGTGCCAAGTAATCCCCGCCGAGTTCGAGACCCATCGGGATCTTTGTCTATCCCGCCGAAAGTGAGATAAGTGAGCCGAACTTTGGGGATATCAAAAAAAAATCCAAAAAATACGGGACGAGGGGGTACTTTGCCCTCGGCCCCCTGCTCCGGGGAGCGGCGCCCATTCCCGTCACGTATACACGCCAGCCCGATGATATCCATTCACCGAGTGACGTCTAACGGGCGTCCATTATCCAGAGCGGCGTCGTTGTCGTTAGGCTTGAGATATCTGTTGAATGTTTGTCGTATTGAGCCGGTAGCCCGCGGGCGCTTGCCTTATCAGCCGGCCCTGCAAATGAGGAACGTCGCGGATGGCCCGCCGGCGATAGTTCGACTATTTACTACAAAATGTACGTACTATACCCACAAGATGGTATATAATCATGGATAAAATAATATTCCATAGAGAATATCAAACTGTTTACTATTTAAACCATTTTTACATAAATTTCTATTATATTTAGAATATTACCTGATTTATTTTAAAAGAGTATATATTTTTTAAATCACTCAAATCTTTTACGTAGGTCGTATATTTTTTGCTTATGTTTATGATTTTTTTACAAAAATCTCTTTCGACTCTATAAATTAATTGAAAGGTTTCTTCTTGTATGCCTCTAAGACTTGTAACATATCTATTAAGGCCTTCAATATACGTTATCGTATCTTTTTTTAATGGCATTGGATGGAACGATTTTACCTTTTCTTCATCAAAGAGTTCTAGGTCGGATATTCATTTAAATTCACTATATCGTCGACTCAGATATCATTATATTAAAGCTAAGATCTACATAATTTTGATAGGGTTCATAAAAAAATAGCTCTCAACCAAAAACAATTAATGATCATTATTTTACCCAAAGCCTTAGCAGTGTGTCATTGCATCTAAAAACATATACCATGATTTTTTTAAGATCTTCATTTTCTGTACCAGGCTCTTGCAGCAATAATGCTGAATTTTGAAGGGTGGAGAGGCAATTTTATGTTTTCTTTTAATTCATATTTTGAATAATTCAGACGTAAATTGTTCGAAATAAACAAGTGAATTCGAGTATCTAATGTACTAAAGGAAAACTGTTGAAATTGTAGGCAAACAGTGGGAAAACGTGAATTCCGAGCAAAGAAAATGAAGTCCAACTGTATATTTAATAATACCACGATTTTAACGTATATTTTTTATCTATCTACTGTATTCTGAGGAAGGGGGTTAACGGGGATCTACTGTATTATATAATTTTTTGGGACCTCACGTTTTTGATTTTTCTCGAATTACTCTTTTAATATAAATTCTGCATATTACAAACTTTTTGTATTTGTCTAAAAAAATATTATAAATAATCATGGTCCTTGCAATTCCGAAAAAAAAAATAAAAACAACAATACTCGCTTCTTTTGCCACCGGCGCGATGTTTTGTCTCGCTGATATCCGGTACGATATACCGAGTGCCAGTGAAACGTGCGGCGAAAGCTCAGTCTGCGGCGAGACATCACCAAGTGCGCGTGTCATTTAAGCGTTATATTGATTAGTTAAAATATCCAAAGTTTCGACCAAATTATGAAGCTATTTTTATACTTAGAATTATCCATTTTAAAAAAAGTCAAGAAGAAATGTTTTGAAATGCATGGGGTCTCTGAGAGACCCCCTTAGGATAACGCGGCTGGTCATATGAGCTGAGAGTTCTCTCCGAGCTTTGATCTATATACTCAATTATAAAAAGTTTATTTTTACGGTTTATACAGATTTACCATGTTTTATTTCTGTTCGGAAAAATAATACATTTAATTTCACGAATTTTTTAAGAAATAATTCACAGTCTTTCTTTTAGTTTTATAAAATTGTAATTTTCCCGAATTTATAAAATAGTAATTTTATTTTCTCTGATACGAAACTCTAAATACTTAGAAATAAATGCACAGTTAGGTCTCTTTTTATGCTGTTGATATATATAATATATGCAGTGCATATAATAAATTATAATAATAAACATGAATTTATTATAAAAATAAAATCTCTAAAAAGTTAATCTAAAAAAAATATAAGGTAAAAAACTGGCCAAATTTAAGGTCGCTGTGAAGGAATAAATATTTATAATTAATAAATTTACTAAACATAATAATATGAGATTGTATTATACTTTCAGATCTTATATATATTATCTATCAACTTCAAATTCAACTTATTTGACTTAGTAATTAGTGATATAATCCCGAAATGGTAATTTAATTTATTCTTCCACAATGAAATATATACTGCTTAAATTACCAATGAGATTTTTCTATATATCAAAATTTTCGTGTAATAATTTTAATAAAAAACACAGATGTAATAATCATTTCTTTGATAGATAAAGACATCTGTATTTTTAATATAAATATTATAAAATATCTGCACCAAAAACATATTTAAATAAGGTTTATTATTAAGCGATAAACTTAGTATTAATTAATACAATTTTTTTCAGCTAATTTTAAGCAAAACATAACCTTTCAGATGTCCTGCAGATGGTATCCGGTTTTTTCAGATATTTAAAAAACATTTACTATAATTGAATCTTTGCCAATGTTAGTGCGTATGTTCCAGGGGTGACCATCCTCCTGTCTCTCACAGTCTTCCTGAACCTGGTGGCGGAGACTCTGCCGCAGGTGTCAGACGCCATCCCCTTGTTAGGTACACCCCTTCACCACAGTCAGCTAAATCATCACCCCCTATTAAACCCCCCTTATTTATGTATATGTGTTTAACATTTATTTTTAAATATACAAACAAAATTTTCGCTGTTGTGTGCCGGTCACTTTCGTATATTTATATATATATTTTTTTCCAACTCACGTGTCTGTTGTGTTTCATCGTTTTGTGATTTGTGCTGTGTAACTGGCAATTATGTCATCAATGTAACGGAAAATCCGGAAAAATTTTCAGACGACATGCACGTGACCCAGGCACGTTCTCGACATGTTAATTACCGCAAAAAAAAATCCCAACCCACATTTTCACATGTCCGAAAGTCACGTCCGTTTTTAACTGACCTTTGTGAAGTTTTTTTTTTCAAAAATGCTTGAATAATTGCCAGACACATATCAAATCATATATTTGTTTACATTGACGGTAGATTTTATTATAATGGCAACATTTGTATTTAATTAAAATTAACAATCGGATGCTAGACGAAGAATGCGATTTAAATTTAAATAGATAAAAAAATCCATTGACATTTTCAGTTAAAAATATTAATTATTCATATGAATGATATTAAATGGCAATGGAATTTTATTAAAATATTAAAATGCAGTATGTTTGATGATAATTTTTCTTTGTAAAAATGGCGAGAATGACCAAATGATTCCAACCAAAAAAATTGTGTTGTAACTGTAGCGTTTTTGTCTTTCGTGGAAATCGATTTGGCTTTTACAAGTATACATAGTTTTAATTTTTATTAATACATAGCCAATTTTATGGATGTATGTGTAAGCTTTCTGATCATATATTTTTTATTATTATTATTATTTAATTTCAATCAATTCTGCACATTTTATTCATACTATCAATTATTAATATTACATTATACACAACGTTTTAAATTAAATCAACGTTAAAGCATTGTGTATGAATTTATCTCATTAATGCATACTCCCCTTATTTGTACTTATTTATATATTATTTATTGAAAATAAATAGAACTTATATCCTTTGTACATATGAAGTAAGTAACACACATAAAATATGCAAATATTTTATTTTGGGGTTTAAATGGCGACTCTAATGCCATCATCTTTATTTAAATATTTAGCATGGTATCAGATTTATATTTAAACTCATTTTATTACATGTAAACTTATTCAATTGAGCGATGAAACCATTTTAATCGATTTTTAATTAATATTTTTTTAAACATTTAAATGTTGTGGTTTTACATGCATGATTAAAGTTTCGTTGTTTTTATTTTTATGTAAAAATATTTTTGTATGCGGATATCTCGAGGTATTTATGAATAATGTCATTGATGGCCGGTGCTTGATGGGTTTGGACGACACTTTGAATTAAATATTTTTCTTGAATGAACTCTACAGCCGTACGCGCGATAGTACTCACGCTCGCAATAGTACAGGGTGTTCGCGCGTGCAAATTATATATTTTATATTTTATTTTCACTCGTATAAATTCACTTTATATCTATGTTCACATTCATCTTGTTCGCATCCATCTTCTTTACAAAACCAAATTGGAATATTCCAAGAATCACGCACTTTCAAGAAAACTTTTCCCAGGTTATAAATCATGCTTAAATTTGAAACGCGACGTATATACGTTTTAGTCAGAGACTCCCTGTCTGTTTCGCACGTACATATTTAATATGAAATTGCAACTTCTGTGGATGGCAGGATTTGTGTTTAAATTAAGATAAAAATATGTCATAAATTGTTATAATATATTGTGACAACGCCATTATGGATTTATTGCCAAGATTCCAACGCGAAAATTTGAAAGTGGAGCAAAGTGGTTCCATCATCATCATCACCGGTCATCTCTGCAGACGAAGAATCACGTATGTAATTGATATTTAAATTTATTTTCATTTTTTTGTTATTATTTCATTACACACTGGCAGCTGCTGGCCTGCTGAGCACAATGTCACAAATCATTACACAAAACAGTGTGCGTCAGATCAAAAACTTACACATATGATCGAATATTCAAAAGTATAATGCTGAATCGATTACCTAAGTTAAGACATTGCCTGCCTTTTTAAGTACAAGTGATGGATATGTTGTTTTTTTATATCATATTTTATTTATCTTATATATATATTATATTTTATTTATTTAAATGAGATTTGAAACATGTGATTTTTAATTGTATCAATGTGATGGATTGTCAATATAACTTAACATGATACTTGGAGGGTTGGCCTATATATTATATAGACGCCTCGGCCTGGGCAATTTATATTTGAATAAAAAATAATGATAACCACTCATGGTTGCACCTTTCGAGATTCATGTATATTTATTTTATTTTATTAGCTACATATCCTTAGTTGTTATATGGATATAAATGTTATTAATATGTTATCAATATTTATACAATGGACTGTGTTATATTACCTTGAACGATTGTGCAAGTAATCTACATATTATATATATTTTCTTTCAAGCATCGAATTTTTTTTGGATGTTTTCTGGACGTGTAAGCAATTTGTCGAGATGCTGCTCCTGTTTTGTGTTCTTTTTATATCTACTTTTATTTTTAATACTGATGAGTGATGACAAAAAGGATTTCAACGTCGAGTTGTACCGTCTCGTAATTTGGCGTCGTTTGAAAATTAAATGTGAAATTTTTAGAACATTTTTTCGCCGGAAATTTTAGATAATGAGGCGATATGGTACAAACAGAATGACAGTGGGAGAGTGTTTTTGTTACAGGTGTTACAATACTGCTGTCACAAACAGTTTTCTCCCTTTTGGTGGGAAACGTCATTACCAAGACCTCCGAGGCCATTCCTTTGATAGGTGAGAGCTATAGCTCAGCACCACTTCTTGTCATTGCAAATATAATTATAACAATATATAAATTAAGAAAACACGACTATCAGTCTCTTTTTAATAAAATTAGCATTCTTCGCTAAGTACACATATTTTATTAGATTTTTTTTACAATGTATAAAATACAATATCACATTATCTATTTAGAACTGTACATTTTATATTAAGTTATATCAGCAATAATGCTGAAATGGATTACATGAATATGAGTGAGCGAAGACGATAGCACTGAAAGGAATTTTTAAACATAAATATTATTTTTATACATATTTGTAATTAAAAAAAAACTAATTTGAAAGGCAATGTCTCAACTTTCGTAATCGTTTAAGTGTATTTTAATTTAAATTAAAAAAAAAGTGGTATCGTCTTTGCGTACCTCCATCTAATTGGCTATATACATAAATTTAAATCATTCTATATAAAATAATCATGGTAAAAAAATATTTTTCATATATTTGGAAGATTTATTTTTCAAATATTAACAAATCCTTAACTAATGAAATGATTTTTTTAAACGACACAGACTTACTCATGTAGTATATTCTAATTTGTATTTGACATGTAAGTCACCTATGCTTTTATTCTTATCTCACGTCTCCCGAAACTTCCTTATGAAGGCTAAACAATAATATTTTTTATTATTTATATATTTAATGTGCATCATGGCTTTTAAATGATTTTAAGAGTATTTCTTTCCTATAACTAGCATTAAATAGAAAAACGTTTCCTCGATCTATCCACTCCACATATTTCTTGATTATGAATTTTCTCCTTTATTTGATTAGAGAACAAACCCCGCTTATGATGTAAAATATTTTTTTAAAATACTCTTCAAAAATATATCCAATGAATTAAGTAATCAGTTTATAATGCATTTCATTCTTAATATAATACGTTTAAATTAAAGTTAATGCAGTATGAACTTAAAATAATTTAAATAACACATCACGAATCAAATATTTTATAGAAAAAATAATTATATTTAAGCATTTTTAAATATGCTATGAAATGTTTGATTTTATATATAAAATACATTATTAAAATTTTAATATAAATACAGAATGATCTGTGTGATTTTCGCAGTGACCTGACAAACAACATGAAAAATATATTTAAATTATTATTAAATAATATTATATCATTTGTAAACACCCGTTGCTCGATCGATTTCATTGATGTACAAAAAAATCACGTTGCGAGCGTTTTTTGCATCGCGAGTGGATATCACACAATGAGCTCAATCGGGCAATATAATAAAAGGATCATTACTCATTCATTGTAAAATCATCCATTGTTAATCGAGATCATATAAAATATGTATATTTGTACATAATTTTAAACAAAAATGGAATTTTATATAATAAAAAAACAATAAAATAAAAATGTTTACAGGATGGTGTTCGCCAGGGGCGCAGACCAATTTTTTTTAATTATATAATTTTGTTATCGTTTATTATATTACTTTTATCCACATATAACAATTATTATTTAATTTATGTTTAAACAAATCACTTCATTAAAATGCTCAATTAAACACATGTACTGATAAAATGAAACAAAAAAAAATGTTTTTTGGTAAAGAAGAAATTGATTAACCGAGTGGCGGGCGGCTAGCACGACCGCTTCGCTCTGCAACCTCCAAGTATCAAAAATTCTTGCTATCCCTAAAAAAATAAAGAGTTGTCTATCGTTAGAGCCTATGGCCTTCGGGCTTGGACTATGTCTTTTTTATATCTGTCGCTTTGGTCTTGTGTTTGCCGCATCTCTTGATTGTTCTTGCAATGCTCTGCTTTTTTTAATTGCATGCCGGCCCTTTGTAAATGTTGTGAACTTCTTTTGTGTCATGTGTCATTGTGCCTTTTGTAATGCTTGTGCTCTCTTAATCTCAAAATTTCACAATAAAGAAATATACGCGCCGATATATGCGGAAAAATCCGGAAAATTCGGCCGTATTTGCTCGCGGAAAATTTATTTCAATACATATTACATGCTAGACTAGATTTTGTCAATGGGTTATTTTTTATTCTCATTCTTTTTAAAATGTGTCAATCTAAATTAATATCGGGCTTTCTATTTACGGAGATTTCTAACGTTGACTTTGACATAGGTGTCGCTTCCTGAAAAAAGAGATAATATAACCTGAAATTATTTTATATATATATTTACACTGAAATTCTGCAATATATTTAATTAATTTATTTATTGAATAATAGCTAACGTTTGAAAAAAAATTAAAGACGTAAATAATAAACAATACAAATTTTGGCAATAATACAATCAATTTATTTCATTGGAATTCGAATCGTGCGAAACCTGAAACGCATAAATCGCAATACATACATAGCAATAGAAAAAGAATGTATATATATTATATTCGAAAAAAACCAAGTCACGTGTAGTCAATATTCTAACACGGCTGACAAGGGATCTTTCATCTTTATACGTACGAGGATCAATTTCATATCACATTTTGTACATCCCTCAAGGATTTGCGCCTATTCAACGACAATCCGTGCCACGATATATTTATGCATAAATATTTATTTTTAAATCGTCACATATTTAGTTGTAAATTTTTGTGTGCATATAAAAATCAATCGTTTCCGCCGTATTTGTTTTGAGGGTATTGGGGCCCTCCCCAATTTTCTCCATCAATATTTTCGGGCGTATTGTTGGGAGTCGGTGTATTATCCATAGCTCATTAATTTCACATCCACCGGTCCTTGTTATAAGTTAAATCCTCCGGGGGCTTACCTTATAATTCATCACGTTGGCTTAGATTAAATTCATGGAAGCCGCAAACTTATTGAAGTCATGGAAATTGTTGGCATAATGAGAAATTTTCCGATTCGCTCCTGAATAATTTATTGTATTTCGCGGTGCAACGCGTGGAGATGTGTTAATGAACAATTTATTTTAATGTATTCATTGCATATAAATTATTATGGGGTATTTTAATAATTGTATTAGAAAATCCTTTATTAATAAAAATTACGAGCGGGATCAAAAAGCTTTCGTCGGTTTTGTGATTAACAATCATGCACACCACGACGATTTATTTCACGATTTTTCATCAAGGCCTAATCAAAATTAAATTTTAAATAATCATTACTGAAATGTCAAGTCATCATAATTGAAATTTGGAATATAACCATAGCAATTCATAAATATTTGGAAGACTGCTCCATCTGATAATAATCTTTTCAAATATTCAAGTATTTGCAACAGATTATAAAATAAAAACCGTTATTAATAAAATACTGTATCAAGAAATTTAATAGAATTCTTAACAAAAATTAGAAAATCATTTTTTTATTGGTTATAATAATTTATATTATGTCTCTTTAATGAGAGATAATCGTTACCAAATTATAAATTTTAGTTACGTTTTACAAGATCTCTAATTGATGTAATTTATAAAATATTTCACGATTCTATCCATCAATTCTAAAAAAAAAATATTATTCAAACCTTTAATAAACCATTAACTATTTCTTCTTGATTGTGACTTAGGGTTTTTTTAATATATATTTAGATTTAATAAAAAATATTGCCATATTGGATTAAGAAGATATTCCTAATATTTTATATCAAGATAAAGACTCATTTTCGCAATATTTTATGAATAAATTAATATGTTTTAGATTTTTAAAAGCTTTAATAACTAGTTTACCTTTTATTTTATCTCATTGATTCGGTTTTATGCAGATTTAGAATATCATAAAACAATTCCCTAATTTTTCACACCAAGATTAAGAATTGTGTTTGCAATTACTGATTGATATATTAATTTGTTTAATTTTTTTTATGTTTTGCATTAATTTTATCTCATTGATTCGCTTTGATGAGGATTGAGAAAACTGTAAGATGATTCCCTATTTTTTTTTACGAAGATTAAGACTCGTTTTTGCAATGTTTTTAAATTATTAAATCCAAGTTTACACTAAAATCTTCATTGCTTTATATTATATTGTATGCGGAATAAAAAATGATTAGAATCCTGTTTTTTAAAGTTAGCTAATATTGTATTTTATAAATCTCTAAAAAAAATCATGTACATATGATTTCATGAATTTTTTTTTAAATGTTTAATTGCATTGAGGGCATTTATTTCATCGCATTGATTCGGTTTTCTGGGGACTTATGGGGAATAATATCAAGAAATTCCCAATTTTTTATACGTAGATCAAGACTTGTATTCATCTCATAATTTCAGTTTATGCAAATTTATAATATTAATAAAATATTCCCTAACTTTTCTTTGGTTTTTATGGTATAGAAAAAAAATAGTAAAACCCTGATTATTCAGAGTAATTTTTTATAAAAAATCGGGACATAAATATGATTTTATGCAATTATAATAAACTCATTGTTTCGATTTTATAGATATTTAAAAATATAAGATGTAATTTGTTGACGACTGTACATAGATTTAATTGTATTAAATATTTTATTCACATAAAACTATAAAAAATCCTTCTGAATAAATGTTTCAAATGTTTAACAACCATAGCACGAAGACTCGGCCAATAATAGAATTTCATTTCCAATTTTTTTTTTTGAATTCTTAAGATCCTGCGAGTACATTAGGCAGTCGTAGCGTGTAAATAAAATAAAGTTATGTTCGCATAATATGCAATTTACGTGTTAGAGGCGCGAAAAGCACGTGTGTGGCACGTGTACCACGCAGAATATAGATTAGCCATCGACGCCAACTCCAGGTGCCCGAAGAACCGCCGGTGATTCGACCTTTGCGAACACCCTGTACGCGCTTTCCAACCCAAAAATATCGTTTGACGTTTCCGCAGCCGGATGTCGGAGACAAAAATAGCAAAAATTGTTTATTAATTTTGAATATTATGTCATTCGGCTGATTTGCGTTGCGTAATTGCCTCGACATTGTCATCGCTTTAATAGTTACGACTTAATATCCGGCTCAATTATGCGGTGGGCCATTTCGCTGAATTTCTGGCAACTCTGACCCAATTATGGCCTCCGCCACAAAATGGACGCATAATAAAATGGTTTTGCACTCAACCAACAACACAATATTGAATTGAAACATAATCCAACGCATCAATTTCTTTAAAAACCGTCGAAACACAAAACAAAATGGCTGAAAATAAATGTTAATTTATATTTATTTATGTGAAATTTTTCGATTATGCTTGTATTATTTAGTATTGAATGTTGTATTGTGATTTAAACATTTGTATATAAATTAGCAATCGTTTCAATCTTCGATTGAATCGATTGCACATGTTTTTTTGTTATTATTAAATTAATATATATTTTTAAATAATTGTTTTTGTTAAAAATGTCGTATTTAAACAATGAATCAAAGCATGATCTTAAATGTTGTGTATTTATCGTGAATCTGGGTGTGCTGAATGGATTTTTAAATGCAATGGACGATGAAGACGAAAGTGTACACGTGTATAGTGAACGGGATGCATTCACGTTGTGCGTACGTATTGTAAAGTGATATAATTTCATCATTAAATAAAACAATTATTGCTATAAAAAGAGATAAATCATTATTTTTTTCTATATGCGGATCGAATTCTGAACTTGATATCTGGGGCTGATTTGATCCGCGAACGTATCCATTCATTAGTCGTATACCCATATCGAATACACGGCTGCCACGTTGATGAAAATGCTTTTCATCTCCACCGCAGAGATTTGCACCGGAAACTCTGACGTATAGTTTCAAAATCTATTATCACAACTGTGATAACATCGTGTAGTTAGTTTACCAGCTATTCATGCCGGAGTTCGATCCGAATTCAATTCATAATAAATCATTACATTAAATTTTGTACATAGTCTATTTTCAAATAATAAATTTGCTTCATACGATATAGATATATTAATATTGAGAATAATATTGTGGTTGTAATGTATTTTTAAAATGTCATCGTAGGTACATATTTCAACTGCATCATGTTCATGGTGGCGTCGTCGGTGGTGCTCACCGTCGTGGTGCTTAATTATCATCATAGAACTGCCGATATTCACGAAATGCCTCAATGGGTAATTACAACTAATTAAAAATATGCCATTACTAATTAAAATCAACACTTTCTTATCTAAATACATTAATCCTGCGATTATTTGATATTGTAATACGCATTAAAATTATTTTCAAAGAATAGATCGCACATAATCCTTATTTTGATATCGTCAAAATTTAATTAAATTGTGTATTTAATTTACTTTAATATTGTTTTGTAATAAATATCATTTCTCTCAAGATCGGCAATGTGTAACACAGAATCAGATAGTGATATTATTAAAATTGAATTATAATCCAGCTTTCGTTTAGTTCGGTAAACTTGAGAAATATTTATGCTTCAATATAAATTCATATTTAATGTCATGGACATTTTCTATTGAGCATCTTATGTTTTTTTTTAATATTAACAAGTTAATTTAATACATTTAATATTTATTATCTTGTTTAAAAAGTGATACAGAAACCACAAAAAAAATGCAAATCTTTTTTACATGAAGCTTTTTCGAAGCTCTATAAGGATTGGAAGGTTTTTATTTATATATTTATTGGACTACGATAGATGAAAGCCATAACAAAAAAATCCTTAATCCTAAACACCATTCACCCACATAAAAATTCGATAAAGATTCTAAAGATAAAAGGGGGAATAAGTCTCTTACACTAATATTCCCCCAAGTGTTTTTAATATTATTTCAGTTGGATTGAAATTTATATAATTTGTTTTATAATTATTTATTTAACAAATAATAGATAAACGCGTCAAATCACCTAGATAAATATTTTTACGAAACATACAATATAGAAATTATATTCATGTTACCTACAAGCCATAACACTGGTTTTAAATATCTTTTTTTTTTTGAAAACCTATGATTAAGGGAGATAATTATTATTTTTTAGGGTGAATTGGACCAATGATGCTCTTACAGTTTTACATTTTTTTTTTTGATATCGATATACATATACCAAGACGGTATAACATTTTGATTTAGAATATTTTATACACACATCCCACTCGCTTAACACGCAACTTACTTAAAACGATTTCTGTTTTATCGAAACATTTTTATAATTCTATGATATTTAAAACTATATTCTATATTTATTCCGTGTTACGCAAATAATGGGTGTATATATTTTTTGGGTTTATTGAACCCTATACTTTATTGAGTTCCAGCTCCTTAACTACAGACTCCACAAATCACTATGTTCTATTTATCTAAATTTTTTCCAATTATACCTTATATTACTTTATTCTAAAAATTGTTTTAAACTAGAACTCTGCATCTATTAGAGGATATTTTTTATTATGTATGTCCTCTATTCTTTTGTCGAGATTATTGATATCTTGAATAATATACGATAAAATGGAACAGATGGAACCAATAGATACGCAAATGAGTATCTTATAACCACCTTATTACTGTCTGATTATACAAGATTTTAAAAAAAATCTCAATTATTTTTTTTCTTAAAAAATCTGCATTCATTCATCAATATTATTATATTATTTATTTATTATTTAAATAGCCTTTTAACCCCAAGAGGGTCTTTGCCATTTGAAGGACTTTACGCGATCTCCGCTGGTTCTGCGTTTCTTCTATCCACTTCCCAAGCACCAACAAGGACGCGTCCATCTCAATCCTGAGGTCACGATTGCGATGGTTGTCCTCAGGTTATCTTGGCTCTTTAATACGTGCCAAGTCGCCAGCCATAAGCCCGAGAGCTGAGCTTGGGATGATTCGTATTTAATTTACCGTTCGATCGGATGGCACAGGCACATCCGTCACCTAATCGTATAACGGCCTTACCTCCTTATATTTCCGTATGTCTCCGACTCATATGTCTCATATGTCTTCCGACTCATATGTCTCTTAAAAATAATCCCCATTAGATATATCATACATGTGTATTAGCGTTTCTTCGAACTATTCCTGATATTGAATTTTGATTTGGCGTTTAGAACATTCAGCTATTTTGTCTTTATCTCCTTAATGTTTGGAAAAACATCCATTTTTTATGTTTTTTTCATATTTCAGAATACTATGTATGACGAAAACGGGGCCTGATAATAATTCTTTCCATATTATCCATTTTTTTCACATGTCAACATAAAAATGACAATTGGACTTAAATAGCCTACGAAATAGCCATACTTTGATGATCACCGAATGCAGATTGCAAGATTTCCCCGCAATTTTCTTTATATGCAAGTTATTTTTTTTATTTAAATGGATGAAACCATCCACGGAAATCCTTTGATATCTACATTTCCCACGGGTTCCATTACACAATTCGGATTTCTCAAACCATTTTGCTTATCGTCCAGCTACACCATCCGATACATTTCACAAATTCCATTCGAATATGTCCAAGGAGTTGGCTGTATTGCCGTCTGCATTTCGCAAAATCCGAATGCATAACATTTGTCAAAGCGGCTGTAATCCGGATATCCGTTACCCGCCATAGCTAAACCGTCCAAAATCACCGCCATGTTATTGCCGCAATACACATCCATATCCACCGCGAGCTACCTGCGCATCCAATCAATGCGAGCAAACACCGAATTGATTGTCAGACCGGGCGCAAAAATTGGCGTGGATTATTTTTCAATCGGCGACGCGGATTGCCGTTTAAATAATTGATTTTGTGGTGTCGACAGATAAAGTCGGTGTTTTTGCAATGGCTGCCGTGGATGCTGGGCATGTCGCGGCCCGGCAAGAAGATCACCAGGAAGACGATCATGATGACTAACCGAATGAAGGAGCTGGAGCTGAAGGAGCGCTCCTCCAAGTCGCTGCTGGCTAACGTGCTGGACATCGACGACGACTTCAGGCACGTGGGCGGCGGAGGACCCAACAGTGCCGCTTCCACCGGAAACCTCGGGCCGGGGTAAGTCTTAGTATCTTTAACAAAAATGCTGTTATATAATTTTATAAAATGGGGATAATGGTGTTAGTGGATGCTGAGTAACTTGCGGTGAGACAGAATGAAAAATCACCAATTTTCCAACGTTCTTAACATATAATTAAAAACTCGTTATACCATCAAGTGGTCCTCCGCAAGCGAGTACACAGTTAGTGTCACATTTTTTATACGCCACTCAATCTGAGCAAAGTTTTAATGGCGGCTCAAGAAAATAAGGCCCCGGGTTGTGTTGCACCGAGCGCTTGAAACTTGGAAACTTGTTGGTAGCGGCACATGATGGATGTGGCAGCGCCACATTCATTATACACACACGCCCTGCAACTATCAGAATGGGAAACGTGCCAGAATGGATCTTGTGTTTATTTTATTTTGACGTCGGTGGGTGTTGGGCGGCGTCGGCGGATGGGAGTACCGGGAGGGCCGCTCGACTTGATTACATCACAATGGAAAGTTCCGGCGCGTTGTCCCAAGACAGTAATTACGCGTGAGAGCCAAGACACACATCCAAAGTTTGGTTACTGCCTTGTTACACGTCGTGTATGCATCAAATATTACTACGTACCCTGCCATTATGATCGTGTGCTTAAACTGAAAGGGCTGGTGTTGTGTGGGGTTTCGCCATGAGGTGATAGATGGTTAAGCACCAATTGTCGATTTTGTGGCGATGGGGGGTATTGACCTTTGCGTCTGAATGGTGCGAATTTCTGAGGGAATTCCATTTAGGACGATGCTGTAACCAAACCGAACGCCATTAGAGGCATGTCAGCATCTCCGGTGTGGCATGTGGATTGCGTTTGCTTCTTGGGTAGTGATTACATGGGTCTAGGCATAAACCACTCCCACATACATCTGCCCACACCTCTGACGTTCCACAAAACTATTTTTTTTTAATTTTGTTTGATCGCATAAAAGTATGCATCAGACAATTAATATAAAAGTTAAAACAAAATATTATGCCTCAGCATGAAACGTTTTTAATGAAGAAATGCGAAAGTTGGTTGACAGTGTGGCATAGAATTTATTAACTTTACAAAACGCCTTCACAAATTCTATAACTCTCTAACGTCATTAAGTCTTTATTATCTTTGTTCTAACTTTTCGTTATACACAGATGTGCTAGCTATGCTTGAGTTTATTATCGGTCGTGCCAAAAATGCGTCCCGTTTATCATATCAGTTTATTAACTCGTTGCCTACGGAGGTCGTGGATTCCACGTCAAAAGCGTTTTTGTGTATGTCCGGGGCGCGCATATCACACGCTAGCCGACATTACGCGTTTGATCGTTTGTACTATTTAGGCATATAAAACCATTCATTCTCAATATTTTTACTTCTTTTACAAGAAGGAGTGTGCTCTGATTTGCTGTTTTATTATAATCTTTTGTTTTTTCAAATATTTTCTTATCGGTAGGATACTTAATTTTATTTTTGATGAATAAATTCTTAATGATGTCATATCGTAATTGTTCTCTTTTATTTATGACGTTCCTCAACATTGATAGATATAAAAACAGCTGTTGTGGATAATAAAAAATATGGGTAATTCTAGTGACCCAACGGTTAGCACCTTGAAATTTTACGCACAAGCTTTTTATATAAATATTCAACAATCAAAAGACCATGCTCAACCATGTTTTATAAAAAATTCAATTCGGCCTGTTTTCAAAAAAAGTTTAGAGACTCCTGACATAAGATATATTTTTTTTTTGTAATAACCATTCAGTAAATGTTGAAGTTCGAGTAATTTAATTTTTGGCCTAATTTCTTCATTAATAAAAGAGTCTTTTTGTAAAAAAACAACGGTCAAACAAAATTGTTTAACCAAACAGTCTTTGAATTCCGTCGTTTTTAAATTATTTGGTTTAGAATCGAAAATAAGAATAAATGGAGTTTCTTTTACATTTCGTAATTATTATTTTGTTTGCCTGAAAATTACTGTAGAACAGAAGTTAAATAAAACTCATAAGTAGTGGATCCCAAGAATATGTCAGATCTTACTCTAGTTTATTTCCGTTTTGAGAGCTTTATTCCGAAACAAATATACAGGTTTTACACTTCAAATTGGACGTTTTACAAATCAAATTAGACGTTTTGCAAATCAAATTGGACGTTTTACAAATCAAATTGGACGTTTTCAAAT